>CM067367.1:5601512-5714012 GCA_034401795.1 Chaetoderma sp. LZ-2023a
CGCAGAGATTTGCATGATTCCTGGCGGTTTCGTTCCATTGCAATTTCGTTGTATAAGGCACACGTTATGGTGGACAGTTTATTTATTATTCTGGCACATACATCAATACAAGTACAAAAGTAGCCAGGAAAATGAGTAAAACATAGATTTACATTTAGCATATCCAACGTCTTTGACTCGTAGCAATGACATTTGTCAGTCAAATATCAACAGTATTGGTTGTTCGCAGCTTCAATGGGCGAGTTTATTTGGGACGAGATTGCCACTGGTTACCGGTATCTCGTGATCTCGACACGGAGTAGTTGTAATTTTGTGGCAAATTCAAATCATTTGCACGGACGATTTGGTTGAATTTCAGCCGTTTTGGGATATGATTTAACTGAAGACAGTTAATATTTAGCGTTTAATATCGGGATTCGTATAATTTATTGGTTTTATTGTGGAAATTTGTGTGGACTGTTAGAGGAGCGCTGATATAGGCCTACTTCGTATGTATGGGAAATACGTTTACTATGGAATCATACTACTGGAGCCTCACTCTATTTTGTCGATAGTAATAATACCAGTATTAAAGGTATACTGGTATGGAGAGTGATACTGTAACCGGTATTCGTTTTTCCAATACCGTGAAGCCCGACATACTCTTCGACAGAAATAACCCTCAGAGGTAGAAAAAGACTTGGGGTGCATAGTGACAGAAACATTTCTTTTGATATACATATAGGGAATATCGTATCCAAGGCTAACAGCACAATAGGACTAATCAAGAGAACATTTACCAACATTGATCCATCTACTTTCTTGTACAAGTCTCTAGTGAGAACTATGGTCACTATTAAAATTGAAACGGCAATCTCAGCTAATAGAAAGCGTTCAATGCTGAGCAACAAAAGTCGTCCCACAAATCAAAGAGTATAGCTATACGGAAAGACTTGAAGCCCTAAATCTAATGTCACTGAAATATAGACGATTTTGAGATTTAATTGAAACATTTAAGCTCATCAGGGATCTATATAATATTGATAGGGTCTACTTTTTCGAATCATCCAGTATTACACAGACCAGAGATCATGGGTTCAAGCTCAACATAAAATGCAGCAACAAAGATATTCGCAAGCACTTTTTCACCAATAGAGTGGTACCACAGTGGAATTCACTTCCAGCTACAATAGTCGAAGCAACAACAGTTGAGTTATTCAAGAGCAAACTAGATATCTACTTCAAAGAAAGAACATTTGAATTCGACTGAACAGGGCATACATATAGCAACCAATCACAAGGTCATAGTCCAATTCTTCCAATACAGTGGACTAATCTTGGAGTAACCTGTGTATTGACAAAAACATGCTATGTAGCGATTCCAATTATCAGTAGATAGGTCCCTGCTTTCCATGTCCTCAATTTTGTTGTAGCATGAAGAGACACTAGCGTAGAGGAGATTCAGATAACGACAAACACAGAAAATGAAAACAACAGAAATAAGACCAACTACGGCCTCCACAAGTCAACAACAAGTAACCAAATGCCAGTTGTAACCATGAGTGTAGGTGGCATACTGCAGCTCACTCGGGGAACACCCATCTGCACCACAGCATTTCCACAAATCAGTGTTAATCTTTGCCACTCCGATGTCGGAGTTTAAAATTTTCATATTAATTTAAAAGATGATTGAAGGAAATGTCAATTTCCCTTTCTCCGAGATCTAACAATACTCACCATTCTGTTACTTCTGATATACAGCTGGCCTTGACAGCGGCTCTAGGATTATAGACTTAGAAAGCTTTACCGACTCCTGGGAACCGGGTACTCGGCTCCCAACTGCCGAGTACCCGTTTACCATAGTACTCATATTGTTTGCATAGGCACCAAACAAGAGAAAACTATGGCTTGCCTCCGTGGGGCTGGGAGGCTGGGTCCGTAACAGAATGGTGAGTATTGTTAGATCTCGGAGAAAGGGAAATTGACATTTCCTTCATTCTCCTTCGATCAATACTCACCATTCTGTTACTTCTGATATACACCAGATTTGATCAGTAACCTGGTGGGAAGGGGCAAGCCATAAATGCTAATTTTGCCCCTTGGAGAAAGATTTTAGACTTCAAACTTGACTAACGGAGACCTAAAAGGACCATCGAGTTTACGGAACCGAATCACATTCGCATCACCGCCCCCCCCCCCCTTTTTCCTCCAAAGAAAAGGGAGAGAACTCACGAACATGTATCTCGCCTGAAACACAAATATGCCAAGAGGGTTAACTGCTCCCTGCATATTCCATGTATTAACCTGGGAATGAGCATGAATATATAAGATGAATGAACATGATACACATCCATAATACAAAAAACTCTCACTATTGAATTACCTTATGATAATTGGACTCCAGACGTACCGCCTCCAACCATTCACTGGTTCGGCCATCAGTGACACAATCTGGTTGTCATCCTCTCGCTTGACCATGCCTGCTCTAGGTTCTTTTCTTACCAAAGTGAAAAAAGGGTGAAGAGCAGTGTGGTCACTAACTATCGTTTCAAAACAGCTAAAGCGAGTGGATTGGCTGAGTCTGACACATCCCTCATATAGTAATCCGTAAATGAGGACTCACAGTACCATTGTGCAATGGCCATGATGTCCTCTAACGGAACACCATTGTAAAGGGCGGTCGAGGCGGCTATTCCTCTGACATTGTGTGCCCTTACGCCTTGCACCTGGTGCCCAGTCACCATCTCGTGAGTAGCCTGAATGCATTCGACAACCCAACGAGAGATAGTATCCATGGATGCGGCGCCATAAGGCTTTTTATGGCAGATCCACAGATGTCTATCGTTCGACCGTAATGAGTCAGTCCGTTTCTTGTACTTAGTCAATGCATGGACCGGGCACCAGACACTGGCATCACGATCAAACCTAGTTAACTTCGGTACAATGATCGATTTGCCGGGATATCTCAAAGATTGGTTCTTTGACATAAACCTTGGCAGAAGACGCAGACCTTCTCCAGAAACAATAAATCGGTCCCTCTCTGCCGAAAGCGCATGGATCTCACTGCGCCTTCTAGCTGAGGAAGCTGCCAATAGAAAGACCGCCTTTAGAGTCAAATGCTTTAGACTAGCCGAACGCAACGGTTCGAAAGGGTGCTTGGCCAGTACATTAAGCACTAAAGATAGACTCCAGGCTGGAATGACTACCGGTTGTCTCGGTCGGAGATTGCTCATTCCCTTCAACATCACATTTAACTGGGCCACCTCTGGACTATCCCTGTTGGCTAAACAAGGGATAACTGATGCCAAAGCTGACTTGTATCCAGCAACTGTGACGGGAGCTAGTCCTGAAAAGAACAGCTCACAGAGAAAGTCTGCTATTTGCTGAATAGTGGATTGAAAGGTATCAATACCCTTTTCTTCACACCAGTCTGCAAATCAGTTAACCTTGTTGTTATATGACTTGACGGTTGACCTCCTTCTCGCAGCCGCGATGAAATTAGCAGCCTGTCGAGAAAAGCCTTCCGACGTGGAACGTTGTTTGATAACATCCACGCAGTCAATTTGAACATTTCGGGACGCTCGTGTAGGAAGCGTCCCTTGGCCTGGGAGATTATGTTCGGAATCTCGGGCAACTGCACAGGATTTTCCACCAACAGATCTAGAAGATCCGTGAACCACGCCCTGCTCGGCCAATACAGCGCTATTAGCAGGACCAGACACGGTTCCTCCCTGACCTTCACCAATACCTTCGGTAGAAGAATGGTGGGTGGGTACGCGTAAGCGTGCATCCCTCTCCAGCTTATCGCCAGAGCATCTGTATCGACGGCATTTGGATCTGGAATCGGCGAGACATACGTCATGATTTGAGGATTTTCCTTTGTGGCGAACAAGTCCACGTTGGGTTTGCCCCAATGCTCGAAGATCTGTCGCAGAGCTGGAGGGTTGAGGGACCATTCTGTTGGCAGAATTCTCTGTCTGCGAGACAAAGCATCCGCCAGAATGTTCAATCGGCCAGGAATATGAGCTGCTTTCAAAACAACCGAGTAATTCCTGCACCATTGAATCAAGTGCCACACTCTGATACACAGAGTGGGCGACCTGGTCCCGCCTTGGCGATTTATATATGATACTACTGTCGAATTCTCCGACCGTATCAATATCACCTTGCCCCTGATCATCGGAAGGAACTCTTCCAACGCCAGTTCCACTGCCATCATTTCCAACAGATTGATATGCTGCTGACTCTCCGGGAGAGTCCATGTGCCCGAGACCTGGTGTTCTCCCAGGCAGGCACCCCACCCCTCCAGCGATGCATCCGTGTACACGGACAGCTGGGGGTGGGGTAGGTGCAGCGAAACCCCTACTAGGAGATTCTGACGCTCCTTCCACCATACAAGATGCGACATTATCGGCTCCAAAACTGGTACCAGTTTTGACCGTGGTTCTGTTCTCTGTTTCCACAGAGACATCAGATACAACTGGATAGGCCTTCGCATTAGAGCAGCGTACGGGATAACCTGCTCCATGGAGACCATCATGCCCAGCATCTGAAGGAACCGCCTCGCCTGAATGTGGTTTCCCACTCGAAAACTCTTGAGGATGGCTAACAGAGACACCACTCTGGGCTCTGACGGGTACACCCTGCCCTCCTCGAGATCGAATCGCATCCCCAAATAAACGAAATGTTGAGTGGGCGTCAACTCGGATTTCTCCTCGTTGACTATCCAGCCTAGATCTGAAAGTAACCTCAGAGTCAGAGCAGTATCCACGTTCAACCTGGCTGCCGAGTCTGCCTTGATCAGCCAGTCGTCTATGTAGGTGTGTAGCACCACGTTCTCTTTTCTGAGAAACGCTGTCACCGCAAGGACCACTCTTGTGAAAATCCTTGGAGCTGTCGACAGGCCAAATGGGAGAACAATAAACTCCCATACTTGATTCTGAAACGCAAATCTCAGAAACCTGTGACAACTCCTGTTCATCGGAATGTGGAAATATGCATCTTTCAGATCGATCGATACACACCACATTCCTTTCCTCAATCCCGCCATTACCGACCTCGGCGTTTCCATCTGGAACCGAGGCGTATGGATAAACCAATTTAATGGCCTGAGATTGAGTATGGGTCTCCATCCCCCTGTGCTCTTGGGGACAAGGAACATGTTTGAATAGAAGCCTGGAGTGTTTCGGTTTGCTGGTTTTATTGCTCCCTGCAGAAGCAAACCCGACACTTCCTTTTGAACGTCTTCTAACTTGTCTGGCTCCCTTGGTACGGGTGTCCAGACAGGTGCCAAAGACAGATTTTGTGGTGGAAAGTCCCACCACACCGGCATGTAACCCTGGGATAACCATCCCAGGACCAGACTGTCTGACGTCACACCTCGCCAGGCCTCGACGAAACGCATGAGCCTTCCACCCACCATAGACGCCTCGACGTCTAACGGGGTTGTCCGGCTCGTAGTCCGCTCCCCCCTCTTTCTTAACGAGAGAGAGAGAGAACCATTTCGTTCTAGGCATAACTGGCACCGCTGTTCCTGTCGCACAGGCGCGGTCCAGACGGATATGAAGGGAGCTCTCGTACCCTCAGGTACGATCCGGCCCCCCTTCTGTCCGCCCTTTGAGGACTTACCCTTACCCTTCCCGCCTCTAGGGCGGCCAGGAGCAACCTTGGGGAGGGTAGGCGCCTCTACAACCTTCCTGGCTTTCTTCGCTGGCGGCGGCTGAGAAAAGCCAGCTGAAGCAGAAGTCGCAACAGGCTTAGCTTTCACCTTGCCCTTATGCTTCTTCTGCTTCTTTGAAGGTTGTCCCGCTAGCGGTTTCCCTACAGCCCCTAGTGCGTGCGCTTGCCGCACTAGCTCTAGCTGCAGGTTGACCGCTAACCGATTCTGCGCGATACTGGCTGTATCCTCTAAGATGGCCCGCGCCTGGCCACCGAAGATGCTAGGCCCTGTCAGGGGCGTCCCAAGAAGACGCTCCCTGACTGCCGTAGCCGGACGCATATGGTCAATGACCATTTGCCTCCTGGATTTAGTCACTCGCGCTTGCACCCTTGCCAATGCGTCCATAGACAGCACCAGGCCGTCATTTACGCACGAAAGCGCCACAGGTGGCACAGGGTGGCCTGCCCCCGCTTCAGCCCACACCGACTGAAGGAGACGATACGAGTGGTTGACAGCGCTCATAGCTGCCCTCACACCCTCATCGCATAGGGACAGGACTTCCTCTTGGTGTACCTGAGCCGTGTTCACAAGTGCCGGACCGGGGCCACCCGCCCCGGCACTCTGAACGCCCAGTACCCATCGGTCATCCTCGGTGACCGACGGGACTACACCATATCTGTTGTATTCCCCCCGCGGAATACGACATCTTGCCCGCACCTCCCTGGAGGCCGCAGGGAGCTGACCCTTGGTCATAAGTTGTTTGCTATAAATAGCCTCCAACAATTCTATGAACCGTGGATCCAGTCCCACAGACTGGATCCGGGCCACGGGCAAAATCCCCGTCCTGATCGACGCAACCGACGGACAGGGCGCATCTTCATCGGCCGTGGCCGAAACCACAGACGGGTCAACCCTGGCTAGCCACGCCAGAGCCTCTGACCAATCTATCTCCGATGAAGACACACCCGCAAACACGTCACCCGTTGACGTGTTCACGGGCCTGCCAGCCACGGCATCCCGGTAAGGAGCCACGGCTGACACGCCAGGCACTCCGGTACCACACGGTTTCGCCGCCACCCGATGAAACACTCCGGTCCATGGGGTAGGTCCGCACGGAAAACCGTACGGACCCGTAGCAGTCGCGGAACCGTAGCCAGACACGGGCGCCAACGGCACCCCATGTCCAACTGCCGGACCAGGCGAGATAGGTGAGTACCACGCCCAGCCCGGCCGACCCGTTACCGTGTCGCCTGGTGCCAAACCAACCGTTACGGAACCGGTGCCCGGTACCAGATTAGCCTCAGCCACAGGCGGAGCCGCTGCCCTGGCTTGCGCCAAGCCAGACAAATGGAGGCCGGTTTCGTCCAGGACGGAATCGACCTCCATATTCTCCACCTGCGGCATCCCAGGCCGCAGCAACCTCTCCTCCTCGGCCTCCTCGTCTTCAGACTCCGAAGAGTCGTCACTAGACGAGGAAACCGTGGAGCCGTCCTGGCAGACGGCTCCCACACCTGACGGACTGGCCACCGCTACTGGACTATGCGGAGGTGGCCGCAGAGAAACAGAACCTGTCTGGCCAGAGCCAGACGGGACTGCCAGGGGTCCGTACAAGACGGCCCCCTCGGAAACAAGTCCACAACCCTGTCCGAGGACAGGGTCCGTACCAGGCATGGGGAGAAACTGCCCCCCCAACCTTTGGTAGGGACGACACCAGCGTGGGCAGAACGCTATGCAGAAAACGCTGCATAGCCGGACCAAACCACGACGGTGGTGCTATCTCCGCCACCTCCAGCTGGGGACGTGGAGCACCCCCACCGGCCGAACCGGGCGCTCCACGATTTACTCTCGGACCGCTTGACCCCGCGTCAGACCCAGCCAAGTCCTTCTGGGCAAGGAACTTAACCATCATATCCACGGACCACACTGCGCACACATTACACCTATGGTCTAGGTTACAGGGCGAACACCTAAAACAGACATGGTCCTTGAATACGACTCGTACAAATTTATGGCACTCGTCACATGATGGCGGGGTTGGCTTGGCCTATAAAATAAGCACAAACCTACAATTACAAGCGGAACGAGACCCTAATGGAAGGCAGACAATTCATTTTCAAATAATTTGACTCATAAATTAACCGTATCCCTCCCGCACCCCACCCCGCCACGTTACAACAAAGATCGCATTGATTATGACGACAAGAACGAAGCGGGCATAAAACACACCCATATTAGATCCTCCAGGATGTGTAACGGCTCCAGGAATCATATCGCATAGCATTCGGGGTATATTTACCAATCAATATAAATTATACTCCCTAACGAAAGCCAAACGATATGTGTAGAAAACAACAAAATGTATAACAAACTGCTGTATCACACGGTAAAACCGCAGACCACGCATCTACTCAAGAATTTTGAAACCACCGATCATTGCAAACCGATCGTGATCGCACGTAAACTTGAACATTCTAAAGTTTCCAGTACCATTATTAGTACGCAGCACCCAGAACGAGATGCGCGAATTAATGAAAATTTTTCTTCACATAAACATCCGAGCGACTGGGTGTGACGTCACCCGCTCAGATCCTACGGAGAACGACGTCAGCCGATATTCGTGTTAGAAATACTGTAGCAAACACCTATTTTCATATCTGCCGATCGCCTGTTGGGGTTTAAAGAATATATCGTTGTTAGCACACGTCCCAGATTCTCTGGGGTCAGAAATCGGGACATGCGACACAGCGAAATTTAGAGACTTACGTCTTTTAACTATGGATGATAAAGAATGATACAACCAGGTTTTCATCGGCGGTATTCTCCATAGTATCCAGTTAAATCCTTCAAGAACGCACAAACTATCACTTTACAGACAGACTTAGATTTCTTTAACAAAAGACACCAAAATCCTCTCCCTGCAGAAAGCATGTATTGATCTTGTTGCTATGCAAACAAGAATGAGCTCTATGGTAAACGGGTACTCGGCAGTTGGGAGCCGAGTACCCGGTTCCCAGGAGTCGGTAAAGCTTTCTAAGTCTATAATCCTAGAGCCGCTGTCAAGGCCAGCTGTATATCAGAAGTAACAGAATGGTGAGTATTGATCGAAGGAGAACTGCTGATTCATTACATCATCAACCAAACTGTTGAGAAATGTACACCAGTTTCGTTGTAATGTACACAACAAAAGATAGAATATTGACATCGGAGTGCTAAGGGTTAAACTCTTAAATCTAATGCTTTCGAGGAGATTTAATTAATCAACAACAGTTAAATCATTCAAGAACAAACTAGATATCAAAGAAAGAACTTCTGAATTAGACTGAGCAAGCTATACTTCAACAAAACACTGAGGCAATAACAAGCCAATGGCTTATGCCTCGTAAAATGATGATGATGATGATATTCGTGAAGTTGACTACTCTTATTGAGGTACCCCGATTACCGTGATCAGGGATGGGGTCAGTTCCATTTTATCAATTCCAATCCCACCTCAATTCATTTTATCAATTCCAATTCCACCCAGAAAAGGTCAATTCCAAATCCATTTGATAAATTCCAAGTCCGATTCCATACAAATATTTACTTGAGATCAACATTGTTATATTTTAGACATTTAATGCCCAAGATTGGCCAAGAAAAACTAGATTTATCATTAGCAAATGTCCATTTTCAGGATAAGAGAAGACCATTTTTAAAATTTAATAATGCAATGACTGGCTCAGTCATGGAATCAGTGATTCCACTAGTAAATTTTCAAAAATAGTCTCTTAGCTTTACATATGATCCTTCCTCAAGACCAGTGCAGAAGGCATTTTTGGCTGGATTCTCCATTAATATTTAAAACAATAAAAATTGTTGTTGCCAATAGGTAGTTATATCTTTCAGTCAAATTATTGTCCAAAAAGTCGAAAGTTTATTTGACTTAATTATAGCTTAATGCCGAGTTTTTTCTGATGAATATGACTAAAGGTTAATGCCATGTCTTATTATTAAAGATACATGTAAACATTGCTATTTAAATGTTTGCATTAAAAAGCATTAGAATTCAATGTTTATAGTACAGTACTGAGCGAGAGTACTGAGCACATGGATGCAGAGTTTGAATAACACCTCTAGTCCAATCTATGTTTTAAAAGCTGAGCTATTTCGCAGAGGGAGTTCTTCAATGATTCCTTTGTTATGCAGGAGGGCATAATTACATGGCAATTATCTTGTAACGTACTGCTCTCTTCACCCATTTCATTCCATGCAGATGATAGTTATTACTTTACTGAACACTTGCTAACATCTTGATGAATAATTTTAACACAATCTGGTTATCTTGGTTCTAGCTTATTTATTTGAAATCATTTTAACTAATTTGTATGATTTTAAAGATGGTATGATTTCATAGAGATGAAAACCGATTTCCAGGGAATGCAGAATGGAATACGTTCAACGGCTGTGATTAACTAAAGGAGGTACAAAGCTCACATAGGATAAAAGGCTTAACTGGCCACTGGTCAGGGAGAATTGAGTTAATTCAATAATGTATTAAAGTTCATAGCATTTTTCAGATCTTTATTTTGTCAATTCAGAGAGATTATTTTTGAAAATTTACCACTGGAATTACTGGCTCAGTTATCCAGCTAGCCACTCGTCGTAAATTTTCAAAAATAGTCTTCCATTGGCCTACCAATGCACATTTCTGACTCATTGCAGAAGGTGTTTTGGCCGACTTAGGTGTTAAAGGTTTAAGAGCTAACTTGCTCATCACTGAATTATCAGTATCTCAAACATATAACTAAGTTGTTAAAATTAATTTTAATAGAAACTGTTGCAGCTATAGGAGACAAAAGTGTTTAGTCAAATTAATTTTAAAATATTCAATAAAGCATCTAATAACAGCTGGCATAATAAATATCATCAACCAGCATATAGAATGAAATGTGGTAAATGGTATCATATAGATCATTTAGAATGAATGCATTAAATGCATATAAAGAGCAGTGTATAATTTACAGATATTACATTTTATAGCCAACAATGTTCAGTAAATCTATCACAAATTATGACTGGAATTGATTGGAATTGAATTTATCAATTCCGGTCAACTCAAATTATCAATTCCAAATCCAATTCCAGTGTCTTAAAATTTATCAATTCCAATTCCAGAGTCCTCAGATTTATCAATTCCAATTACGGAATTGAGTTGGAATTGACTGATCAATTCCAATCGGAATTGACCCCAACCCTGACCGTGACTGGATAGTATAGTATAATCGGTGAACGTATCACGTGGTATATATTCTACACGATTACTCCTGCTTCAAGTGAGAGTAAGTGTGTGCATGCGTACACAGGTAAACCAACCATGTGATTCTTTTAATCAGAGTACTGCGATAACGTATGAGAACTTAGCTTATGTCAACATATAAGAAACTCAACCATTATCCGCACATTTGCCCAACCAACCTGTAATGTGAGAAAAATTTAGATCGGCAATAGGCCCAGCAAGGCCTTCGTCGCAACAGATGACGATGATGATGATGATGACGCGTTAAAAATTTGTCCCGAAAACACAAGACAGTCAAGTCAAAAATGTTTACCACTCCGCATTGGTGGCATAAAATACCTTTACTAAATGGTGTAAGTGAAATCGCGGCTACTTTAGTATTAATATATACATACATGCATCGATTAAAACTGGAAATAAATTTAGCTAATTGCAGATTGTGAAAATTGCCTTGGAAGTTACGTCCCGAAATCACATGACATTTATTACATTTTTATTTGTTACTTGTTGCGTAGATCCCGCCTACTTTTTCTAGCCGACCCATCAACGGGTATTACTCCGCCAGAAAATTAGATACACCTCAAGGCATAAAGAGAAGAACAGGCCTAGCAATAAATGTTTTGTGCAATTAGTATACACATTTTAAGAGCAAAAATCTACAGCAGCTTGTCAGCTGGACATCATGGTTTTCCCGGTATCGTCTTCTGATGCTGGGAATTATTCTCCTTTATGTAGGGGTACCACGTAATTACGTAATATAAATGTTTTTTGTACAATGATAATAACAACGTTCTGAGGTATAACTCTCAGTGAAATAGTTTGTAGGTTACTCTGCTAGCAGTACTATAAGTTAAGGGTCTAAGAAGCTATGTACACGATTGCACTGATTTGTTACTGATGTGTTAATAGATAGTTGGTTTGCTGCAGGTGTAGTCTGTAGATTAGTTGACGTGCAATGTGTTCGATTGTCAGCTGTAATGAAAGATTGTCAATATACGTGGTACAGTCTAATAGAAGTTGTGTGAGCATATCAGGGTCGTTCTTCGCAGTTTCCCACATCGCTGAACAAGGAACAGAAATGTATATCACCTCAATGAGAAAGTCAGGAGACCCAGATGGACTGAATGCAGAGAATGTAAGATAGTCCTCAAAAGAAATTATTGCCTTAGTCACTCATTTGATCAACGTTATACTCCGCAAAGGCAAAATCCCTGATAGTATGAATAAGGGCTTAGTCAGACCAATATTAAAGAAGGGCAAACCTGCCAGTTATCCAGATATCTACAGGCATATCACAGTCATATCCTTGCTGGGGGAAGTTATACAGAAGGAACTGCTCAAGCGGTCAAGAGCTATCACCAATCCACTCCAAAGCAAACAGTAGTTTGGTTTCACTAGTGTCTGCTCCTCAGTTTATGAAGTATTCCTGCTCACAGAATGCATAACAGAAGCCAAGGAAATGAGGCTTCCACTATATATACTTTTCTTAGATGCCCTCGACACTGTCTGCCACAAGAATATGCTGCACTCTGCTTTTACTCAAGGCATGTTTGGGCAGCTATGGGGGACTATTTAATAGCATGTATAAAGGTGACCTCAAGAAAGCAGGACTCTGTACACTCAAGTCAAGAATGGACCTGAAGAAGCTAAGGAGTTTGGCTAAGGACAAGTCACAGTGGGCAAAAGTGAGGAAGGACTGATTGCATCTGTATGATGTTTCTACTAGTACAGCCCCAGAATACAGTAAACATACATACATTATCACTTCAGAAATCAAGTGGCTCAGTGGAGTATGTTGACAAATTAATGAGGAACTTGGCATAAAACAGGGTGCCTATAATTCCCCAGACATGCTCAGGCAGTGTAGCACCGCCCCATCCCCCCAACAATCCTCATTACTGAACAGGTTGGTTGCTCATCCAGGAACCTTCCATATAGGATCCACCCTGCAGGTGCAGTGATGTGTGCAGATGACCTGGTAGTTATATCAAAAAATCCAAGTGCTATGCAACAGCTACTCACCATCACAAAGATTGATGCTGCCAATGAGAGGTACTTGTTCAGTTTAACCAAAACAAAGGCACTGATGCCGAAAACAGCCTCTGGCTACCGATACCCAGAAGTTTCCTTCAAGCTGGACAGTAGCTATTTGGAACTACCAGAGGGTGAAACCCACCTTGGAATCCACAAAATTGTTGATGCAAAAAACCTGCAGACAATCAGTTGTCATATTGTAGATATGGGATTGTCTTCTGGGGGGTCATGACCCCGGGGACATCTTATATTTGCAGTCCAAGACCCCCAGCAAAGAATATGACTATATTTTTGAATACCAGACGAGCTAGGGAACGGATAACACAATGAGCGAAAATGTATTAGCGCGATCTAGTGTGTGCATCAAGTCGATGCAAAACTGACACGAAAATATAGCTGATACAAAAAGTGAAATTGAAATATGAAATTGGAATAGAATAGACTAAGACTTAGGGCAGTGAGCTGATGGAATCTATCGGTGATTGAAGAATGAAAGCTGTTGCTGCAGGCGCGGCATAACCCTTTATAGTATTCAGCAGAAGTTATGACCAATAGTTTTCTAAATATTCAAGCAAGAGCGTCGGTAGAATGCTATGCACAGAGTGTACATAGCACAGACTGAATGACTCATAGAATGACGTAGTAAACGTGGCGACGACCGACTTACCATAAGGACCGTAATAAGGTGACCGGGTTTCTATATTTCTATAGAGGCGACCCACGACACCAGATACGACACCAGATGTTGGTGAATCAGATGTACCACATGGTCACTACGTCATGGCACCCTTCTGAAATGCAGGCGTAGGCCTAATAAGCAAGGGGCTGGACGTGGGCATGATAGCGTCTGGCGCCAAGTAGATTAGAAAACCAGACGAAAAGTGGACAGAAGACGTTAGTCAGAATAAGATATTAAGAAACGATTAGCAATGATTGTCGAAGCAATGTCCATCACTGTCAAGTTTGTGGGAGGTTATCGGATAGAATTCCACACTCATGAGTCAATTAGGCCGCTTTAACTTGTTCGGTGTTCTTTTCCTAAGAGAGAAAATCGGAGTTTGATTAGTCAGGATGACGTCACAATCAATGAGCATCGAATCAAACTCTGGAAAGAGGAACCCAAACGAACATGGTAGAGGGCTCTAGAGAAGTATAAAAAGTGGACTTTAACTTTTTAGAAAAATTCTTGGTTCCGAAAATTATTGCGCTTAGGAAAACCTAGCCTCGAGTCCGTATAGTTCTGTGGAACTGAATTTGTCGAAATTCAAACAAGTTCTTGGTGAATGGTTTTAAGTAGCCAAGAACGGTTTTTGACGAAAATGATTTAGAGAATCGTGAAACGCAACTTTGTAATGATAGAATAAGCAGTATTCGTATTGTATGAAAATCAGTTATTTCTATAGACGCGAGTGCCAGTAAAAGTTACTCAAAGTATCTGGTGGTAGTATAAGCCACCCATAATTGATAGAGATTGGTGGTAGTATAAGCCACTCATATTTACTTAGAGTTTTATTTAACAGGTTGTTTTCTATCGTGACAGCATAAGTCACACATATCCGTAGCCATATTAGACAGTCAAACTTAAGAGAATAAATTATCACTTCGATATTCTCGAAGCAAGAGTTTGGGTTGTGTATTGTCCAGTCTGGAAGCGATGGAAGACCACCGTCCCGAGCCACCATCTTTTACCCGAGTCAGATCAGGCCCAGATTATCGAATACAAATATCGTCACCATCACCTTAGACGAGGCGAGCAGATAATCGTACTACTGCATCTTTGATAAGAGGTTGTCGCAGCAACCGGTACATCATATTCTTATCAGAAGTGTAGTAGATATATTTCTAAATTAGACCCGAAGATCGAAAATCTTCAGTGGCTTCGCCGTGCCAGGATTTATATATTCCAGGATTGGACACTGTGTGAACCGTGAGTACAATATATCAAAGTAACGACTGAGATAGACTGCCCAGAATGGCCCAACCACAAAACCCTACCAACCCGGGACTACCGCCAACCGACCGACAATTGAGACCCGAAACAGTGGCAGCCATGCGGGAAATGGGGGCGGCAATGGCGGGAGCCATAGTACAAGGCGGGGACCGACGCGAGACCGAGAGAATATACAGGCGAGAAATCCGGGACGCTATAGAACGCATCCAACCCTGTGACGGAGTGGTACCGGAAGAGGTACGAGAGTTTTTGGATGCCACAAGGATGGCGTGGGCGCCAACGAGGGGCGACTTGAAGGCGTACCTGTCTACGTCGTTACCCGAGCAGCCCGGGGACCATTAGCACGGGCACTGGACGGATTCCTTGCGGGGAAGGCGAGGGAGGACGTCACCTTCGAAGAGTTGCGGCAATACGTCACACTAAATTTTATATCCGCAAATGAAGGAGAGCGGATCAAATTCGATTTGGAGGAGGAGACCTGCAACGACCTGCTACGGGCAATGAAAATTGACGGCGGCAGGCGTGAAGAGCGGATGGAGATAGATATGTTGGAGCCAGCGGAGGAAAAAGAGGTGTGGAAAGTAGTGAGGGGGTTAAAAAGCCAAATGGCGCAGCAGGCTAAAATGATCGAGCAGCTGTGCGGGTTGGTGCAGGATTTGCAAGCAGTGCAAGAACGACCTAAACCGGCAGCCCAACGCGCTGCACCCACGCGAAAAACAGCAACCCCGCCACCCAAGCAACTTAATCCGGGAGCGGGACGCAGATCGCCGAGAAGCGCCGCAAACATTACCTGCTACAATTGTGGACAAATCGGTCACTGTAAAAGTGACTGCCGTCAGGCAGTGCAACCAACCACACGACGACTACAACCGCGACCACAGCCCCGACCGCAACGACCACCCATGACATGTTTCACATGTGGCCGAGAAGGACATACGGCCCAGAATTGTTTTGGGACGTATATGAGCCGGCAGGCGACTCCTGCCGTAACAATAAAATGTTTTGGGTGTGGCAAAGACGGCCACTACATAAGAGACTGTCCGCTGCGGAATGGTCCTTCCGGGACCCAACAAAAGGGTCCGGCTAACCGCAGGGCGATCAAGCGTCCCCGCACTGACGAAATGGAGATCGACGAGGTGAACGATCATCGACGACGCACGACACCCAGTGACTGTTCACGTAACAATCGAATGGACATGAACAATGCTCGACGTAACCAGTACGAATATATTGATCATGATGGTTTTATTTTAACTAGTGAAAATACCGATGCATATGGCCGTAATTCAAACGGTACCGAAAAGGATGCGTCGGATGACAGGCACAGTTACGCCGAAGTGGTTAATGGACGAAGGAGCCCGGGAAACGACGACGGAGAGAGCCGTTGGTGAGATCACCGACCGAGCGGTCCTTAATCCGTCTAAAAATGGATAAAGACGGTCCATCGGATCAGGGTAAGTACCTACATGCCTTAGTGGATACTGGTGCTAGCACATCCTTGATTCGTAAGGATATATGGCGTAGCATGTTGAATGCTAGGCCATTGAAAAGAGCAAGAACGCTCTTAGCTGTAAATGGTTCCCCGATAAAGTTGTTGGGGGAAACACAAGTAAAATTCAAGAACGCCCGACCCATCCCTAGTACGATTGTGGCCAGAATGAGGCATGAATGTTTACTTGGAGCGAATGCTTTGCACCTGGGAAATGCAAAGATTGACTATCGGGCCAAAATTGTAGTATGGTTTGGCCAGATAGATCCCTTTGAATATCCGCATAGAGAACAGACAAATTATGTCTATGCAAGTTGTAAGGAAACGACCGGATATAAAAATATCGACAAAGTCATGGCGGACTTTGCAGATATTTTTGATACGGCTCGTCCAAACACTTTAGGATTGGTTCCCAAAGTCAAGTGTACGGTACCGACCGGGGATGCCTATCCTATTAGGCAGAAAGCGTACCGTCTACCGCTAGCCAAGCAATATATAGTCAAGAATCAAGTGGCTGAAATGCTGGCAGCGGGCGTCATAAGACCGTCGTCATCCCCATGGGCGTCACCCATTACGTTGGTTCCTAAGAAGGACGGGGGGACGAGATTTTGTATTGACTATAGGAAATTGAACTCCGTTTGTCGTAAGGATAGCTATCCTTTGCCGAATATATTGGACATTTTTTATTCTATGGGCGGCGCTACGATCTTTTCGACTATGGACTTGAAGTCTGGCTATTGGCAGATACCAATGGACAGCCAAGACATAGCGAAAACAGCGTTCGTTTGCAATCAAGGTTTGTTCGAATTTCTTCGGATGCCGTTCGGTTTTGCGAACTCAGGTGCCGTATTTCAGAGGGCAATGAACGATATTTTCCGAGAATTCGTGGGAAAATGTCTGCATGTTTTTGTCGACGATATAGTCATATATTCAAGAAACCCGGCTGAACATGCACAGCATTTGCGTACAGTTATGCGTAGAATTCAAGAATATAATTTGCAAGTTAAAAAATCGAAATGCGATTTCGCCCAACCATCAGTTGATTTGTTAGGATATCGTGTTTCAGCACAGGGAGTGGCTCCTCAGGTCCAGAAGGTCAAGGTCATAAGAGAAATGTCACCGCCACGCGGCGTGGGTGAGGTGAGAAGTTTCCTGGGCGCTACAGGGTATTACCGCTCTTGTGTGCAAGGCTATGCCGAAATTGCTACGCCTTTGATAGAATTGACTAAGAAATATAAACGTTTTGAGTGGGGTCATGAGGAACAGCAAGCGTTTAAAAAATTGCAAAACTTGCTGTGTAGTGAGACGGTTCTCACATATCCGAATTTGAATGCTCCGTATAGATTGTATACTGATGCGTCTAGCTATGCGATAGGTGCGATACTGGTACAGGTAGATGACAAGGGTATTGAGCGGGTGATTCAGTATGTTAGCTCTACTCTTAAAGACAGTCAGTTGAATTGGCCTGTGATAGAAAAGGAAGCTTATGCGGTAATATATGCGCTAAAGAAGCTTAGACCTTATCTATTTGGCGCGCAGTTTACCGTGTATACCGACCACAAACCCCTAAAGAGTTTGTTTGTGGGCGAAGTTAAAAACACGAAAGTGCAGCGCTGGGCGGTACTGATTGCCGAGTACGGATGTAAGATTGAATACATCCAAGGCTCGAAGAATATTCGAGCGGACATGTTGTCCAGGTTACGTTGACCGGTGGAAGTCGCAACGTTAGATACAGGCGACTTTGTGATACCAGATGTCGACGAGGGAGTGTTACCTCACGTCCCTCTGGAAGCATTCGACATACCATATGACGAATTGTGTGCCGAGCAGACCAAGGAATACCCGGAGTTGTTCAAAAACACCCCGGAGGAGTATATGGTCAAGAATGGCATTTTGTATTCTTTAATTACGCCTTCAGCGTTGGACGCTGAGTACCCCAGAATTGTCTTACCTACCCTGTTCCGTGAGAAAGTGCTCCGGATGGCTCATGAACGAGCTGGTCACCATGGTCTACAGAAGACCATCGGTATGGTAAGAGATTCTTTTGTATGGACGTCTTTAAGAAAAGACGTAATTCGTATGCTTGAAACATGTACGAAGTGCCAGGTCAACCGACCTGTCACTACCCGACCCAGGTATAGTGAAATGCCCATGGCCAATTATCCGGGTCAGATAATTGGAATGGATTTGATCGGTCCATTATTAGAATCGAATAAGGGTAACGTGTATATCATGACGGTGATCGATCACTGCTCTGCTTGGGCAGAAGCATATCCGATTGCAGCGAAGACATCTCAAAATGTGGAAGAAAAGTTCTTCAACGAGTATGTCGCGCGTCATGGCGTCCCTGAGATTGTAATAACCGACCAGGGTAAATAATTTTGTTCCCATTCTCTGGAGGAGCGGTTTAAGGAACACGGTATCGACCATAGACGGTCTAGCCCATACCATCCGCAGACCAATGGACGTACCGAGAGATTCAACCGCACTCTTAAGGAGTTGATCCAGAAAGGTGTGAACAATGCCTCGAGGGCGTGGGAGGACGAGTTGGGTGCGGCTTTGACAGCGTACCGCAGTACTCGTCATTCAACGACCGGGTATACACCATTTTATTTGACTTATGGGCGACGGGCGAGATTGCCGAAAGCCGTTCCCATCGATGCGTCGCAGGACCTTGGTGAGAGACTGACGTATCTCAACAACGCCTTGCTGCGTGCTCGTGAGGGGACAGCTAGATCTCGAGAGGTTCACCGGGAACAAATTAATAAGCGTGCGAACGCTGGTGAGTTTAAAGTGGGGGATTCGGTGGTCGTCAAAGCTGAAGAGAGGATGAAATTGACCTCTCGCAGCGACCCCGAGTATGAGATCTTCAAAATTAACGGACCTGTGGCCCATCTCCGCCATCAAAGGTCCGGGAGAATGCGTGTGCTTAATATATGTAAGCTGCGCGTAGTCGACTCGGAAATGTGCTGGGATGGGGTGCGACCATGCCCCATTCGTAACCCTACCAAGGGGACGAAAGCTAGCCATCACCCCAGGGCGATGTTGCCCGAGCCATAACCAATGGTCACCGACGCTGAGACGACACCCCAGGCTCGTAAGAAGCGGCCAGCTTCGGATATGGAGCCAGAGGTGCGTACAGGGGGTAAGAGGGTTGACCGGAAAAGGGTGCAACCCAGTACGAATCGCAGTCGAAACCATGAGTCACGAAGTGACGTCATCGGAACTCCTAGGCCCATGGTGATTGACGCTCCAGAGGCGGCACCAGAGCTGCTCTCTGAACCAATGGAGATGCTTCCATCGCATCCGTATATGCTGCGCAAGCGCAGACATATACCAGATGACGATTATGACAGCAAGCAACTCAGGTTAGACTTGAAGTGAAAGCAAGGGTATGGGCGGGAGAACGAATCCGGTAACAAGCGAATCCGAATTGGCGTAATAGACTCCGCCCTTTACGATGACGTGCTATACGCTGATTTCATCAGTCGTGTAAATGCCGTTATTCAGCGGCACAACCGCCGATAGTGTGTATTGTATCGCTATACTGTAACATCGCAAATAGCCAGTACGTAAAATATCATAACAATTAAGACTAAATTTGTTCGCAGATACTAAAATGTATTCGTTTAAATTGTGTATAATGGCGTTGTGGTTTAGCATGGTATCAAGTATATGCAAGGACTCGAGTATACACCGCCTGCCAAACGGCGTCATGATAACTAAGCCGGAGACTGTGTCAGTGATACGGGCCGAATGGACCGTGATAGTATCCATCGACCATCCTTACCTACCCGCGGAGTTCCTGGGACGGTTGGCCCAAATGGCCAGTCTCGCCGCTAGCATGGGTACCAAAACAGCGTTTTTGAGTGGGAACGATATATACGGATTACAGCATCGAATATGGGGGGTAAGAAAGATGGCAAGCCAAACACAGCAAACCATGAGTAGTCGAAGTGGCGCTAGGCAGAAGCGAGGGTTATTTAACTTTGTGGGCGACATCGCATCATCGCTGTTCGGTACCGCTACATCTGGGGATATAGACGCCATACGAGATGTGGTAAGGAGGGCGATGACGAGGATGAACAAAGTGGTGCATTTTACCAACCAGTTGACGTCGCACGTCAAATTAGCTTTCCGAGATATTGGTATGAACACGGACCGTATTAACGAGTTAGGCGACAACTTGGCCAGTGCAACGGGCAACATGAGCCGAGCGCTCAGGCAGCAGGGTATTCGATTGTTGGAACTCTATGCGTTGGTACGGTTAGGACATGTTATAGACTCGGCTGAACATGTGGTCTATGACTACCAGAAGGCAGCCAAACGATTCCATAGGCAAACAGCATCCTTGGAGTTGGGTCGTCTAACGGAGGAACTTTTTAGTCCCGACGATCTGACGTCCGTATCGAAACAGGTTAGTGCGGAATATAGGCTGATAAGACCGTATCAGTGGTATTACAGAAATGTAGTGGTATATCCATTGTGGCAGGACGAATCGAAATTTCATTATGTGGCGACGTTACCGTTAATTGACGGAGGACAATATATCGAATATGGACTACACTCATGGCCTGAACCACTGGCCAAGACAGGGTATTACATGCCAGTGATACTGGCCCGTACCAGCATTGGTCTAGATACCAAGACGGGGTGGTACTTTACCGCATCGGAGTGTCGTGGTGCTGACCCTAGGGTGTGCCAGGGACAACTACGGGTCGACAAGACCCACGTGCCCTGTATTGTGAGTGTATTGACAAATGCGACTGATAGCAACTGTAATATTCAATTAACGAAGTCAAACGTAACCACTAGTAAATTATTTGTCAATGAGAAAATCGGAGTAGTATTGCAAACGTTCGGCGAGACGGTGGAAATCCATTGCGACGGACGACTGACGGACCGATGTAGGGTGAGTAATGGTGTGTATGCATTGATGTCTGGAGAATGCGGGTATAGTGGGAGGGGCTGGCGATTCGAGCCTGTGGCGTCTTATAGTCGAACGTACACTCGAATAGGCCTAGCCATTGAAATGCCCCATTTGGATGTGTCCGGCGTTCTAAATCAATCCATGATAGTTGACCATCTAAAGCCACAACCGTGGAACCATTTACAAAAGTCTAAGTACGTGCCGCTAGCACCGTTATCCATGATCGACCCAGTGATAGTCGATGGCATTGGGGTACATTCTTTCGTATCATATTCAACGGGTTCCTTCGTAGTTGTGTTAGTAATTGTGCTTATATTATATAAATGTGGCGTGTTATCACGCATGTGGAATGCGCTTAAATGCAAGCCACGTGCGGCCCATAAATGCAAGCCATGTGCGGCCCATAGTAGTGAACCGCATATCATTGCACCAACTATTCAGACCCAGCAGCCCCGGAGACCTGCAGCTCTACCGGAGCCGCTGCGGAGGGCAACCGGGTCGTCGCCTAATGCTGACGCCAGGACTGAGATCGACCCGACGGCTGCCGACTGGATAGAGATGGAGACGTACGTTAACGTGGTGGATCCTAACGTGAGCATAAACCGCTTGGGGGTATCACCATGACGTTTTGGCACTAACATTATAGTAATTGGTGAACATTAAATGTTGTAGCACGAACATTAGTATGGTGCCATGTTGGTACTGTATTATTTAATAGGAAAAATTCACATGATCTGTAATGGTATTTGCACTGTAGGATTAAGGTTTTGAACTATAATGTTGTGTCGTGTGACGACGAATCATTACGACACGCGAAAAGTGTGTCGCTGCTGACCATGTTGTCGCTGCTGGCAGTAGCGGCAGTTTATATTAATACATTATGTAATATATATTCACTTGTTTTAAACTGTACCGATTGCTCGCTTTTATTGTTAAGTTACGCGTGGATCGAGGTTATCGACCACAGTTTAATGATGTTATTAATGTGTTTCCGGGGGCAGTCTTTTGCTACCCGGACATGTATGTTTGTATAATTATCAACCATACACTAACGAACACTACTAATGTATTTCCGAGCATTCCGCTACTCGGACAAGTATTGGTGTATAATATATTGCCCTGTATTCTTAATTTCTTGACCAATTGGATGAATATCAGGTGGTATCCGTTCAGGCTGCTGGTATTGGTTTGGGTTGTTGATAGTCCACAACGAGTTAGTTGACACTCTCTTTAAGGCCTTAAGAGAGATGGTCAAATAACTTTGGTTAAGGGGCGTATGTAGATATGGGATTGTCTTCTGGGGGGTCATGACCCCGGGGACATCTTATATTTGCAGTCCAAGACCCCCAGCAAAGAATATGACTATATTTTTGAATACCAGACGAGCTAGGGAACGGACAACACAATGAGCGAAAATGTATTAGCGCGATCTAGTGTGTGCATCAAGTCGATGCAAAACTGACACGAAAATATAGCTGATACAAAAAGTGAAATTGAAATATGAAATTGGAATAGAATAGACTAAGACTTAGGGCAGTGAGCTGATGGAATCTATCGGTGATTGAAGAATGAAAGCTGTTGCTGCAGGCGCGGCATAACCCTTTATAGTATTCAGCAGAAGTTATGACCAATAGTTTTCTAAATATTCAAGCAAGGGCGTCGGTAGAATGCTACGCACAGAGTGTACGTAGCACAGACTGAATGACTCATAGAATGACGTAGTAAACGTGGCGACGACCGACTTACCATAAGGACCGTAATAAGGTGACCGGGTTTCTATATTTCTATAGAGGCGACCCACGACACCAGATACGACACCAGATGTTGGTGAATCAGATGTACCACATGGTCACTACGTCATGGCACCCTTCTGAAATGCAGGCGTAGGCCTAATAAGCAAGGGGCTGGACGTGGGCATGATAGCGTCTGGCGCCAAGTAGATTAGAAAACCAGACGAAAAGTGGACAGAAGACGTTAGTCAGAATAAGATATTAAGAAACGATTAGCAATGATTGTCGAAGCAATGTCCATCACTGTCAAGTTTGTGGGAGGTTATCGGATAGAATTCCACACTCATGAGTCAATTAGGCCGCTTTAACTTGTTCGGTGTTCTTTTCCTAAGAGAGAAAATCAGAGTTTGATTAGTCAGGATGACGTCACAATCAATGAGCATCGAATCAAACTCTGGAAAGAGGAACCCAAACGAACATGGTAGAGGGCTCTAGAGAAGTATAAAAAGTGGACTTTAACTTTTTAGAAAAATTCTTGGTTCCGAAAATTATTGCGCTTAGGAAAACCTAGCCTCGAGTCCGTATAGTTCTGTGGAACTGAATTTGTCGAAATTCAAACAAGTTCTTGGTGAATGGTTTTAAGTAGCCAAGAACGGTTTTTGACGAAAATGATTTAGAGAATCGTGAAACGCAACTTTGTAATGATAGAATAACCAGTATTCGTATTGTATGAAAATCAGTTATTTCTATAGACGCGAGTGACAGTAAAAGTTACTCAAAGTATCTGGTGGTAGTATAAGCCACCCATAATTGATAGAGATTGGTGGTAGTATAAGCCACTCATATTTACTTAGAGTTTTATTTAACAGGTTGTTTTCTATCGTGACAGCATAAGTCACACATATCCGTAGCCATATTAGACAGTCAAACTTAAGAGAATAAATTATCACTTCGATATTCTCGAAGCAAGAGTTTGGGTTGTGTATTGTCCAGTCTGGAAGCGACGGAAGACCACCGTCCCGAGCCACCATCTTTTACCCGAGTCAGATCAAGCCCAGATTATCGAATACAAATATCGTCACCATCACCTTAGACGAGGCGAGCAGATAATCGTACTACTGCATCTTTGATAAGAGGTTGTCGCAGCAACCGGTACATCATATTCTTATCAGAAGTGTAGTAGATATATTTCTAAATTAGACCCGAAGATCGAAAATCTTCAATATGTAGACTGCACATCGCACCACATACGCATTAATGGGAGATGGTATGCACAGTCTAAATGGAATCAACCCCAAGGCATCAGGGAAAATCTGGGATATATATATATATAAATATCCAATCCACATAGGAGAGCTCTCATATATATATATATATAGGATTTGAAGCTTTGATTCTTTCAAAGACAGAGATTCAACTGTTAGACAACTAGTACAGATGGTCTATGAAGCAGATACAACCTCTTCCAGCTTCAACTGCAAATGCAGCTACCTATCTTCTTCGTGGAATTATTCCAATTGAAAGGCAATTACACAAAAAATAATTTGGACCCTGCTTGTCAACATGCTTCGTCGACCAGATTCTATTGAAGCCCAGGTTATTAGACATCAATTAGCATTCAAAGATTACAGCTCACACAGCTGGGTGATAATGGCTAGACAACTCCATTTTCAGTATCAGCTTCCATCAGTGATTCAGCTACTGAAAAGTGAACCATCCACATACTCATAAACGGTTTTACTAAATCAGAAGGTGAATGATTACTGGAAAGACCACTAGGTTCTGGAAGCTAGTTCTAAAATAACATCATCATTCATAAAACTAGGAGCCTGCATTATAGCCAGATGGCATCCTGTTTGGAAATTGGAGAATACAGATACCCTAACAGTCCTCAAAGCAAAAGTGAATGCTAACTTACTTACACACACGTATGACCTGTTTGGTAGATCTACCTGTAATTGTTCCCAGAGTACCATCTACCCCTTGTGCAAATCTGCAATAGAAACAGTTGATCACGTCACCTTGTTTGGTCCAGGTCTCGAAGATGTTTGCAATGTTTATCTCCATAGAATAGATGATATACTCCAAACAGCATGCACACCAAGGTTGAGACAGTTGACAGAGGAAGACTGCGATTAAACTAATCCTGGATACAACTCACTTCATTGACGTAAACAGTCTGCTCAGAATTCTTCTTAGATGTATCAACAGATCTCTGCTTCCCTGACAACATGTCACAGAATTGGGAGCGAGTGTATGCCTATAGTGTACCGAGTTGGTACTCGTAAAAACCTTTAATTATGCCGTTCTCGTTGTTCTTGGTAGCGATCAAGACCAGAAGATTTCAAGAACTGTTAACCATTTCAAAATCGGCCCAGAAGTGGCTGAGTTATCCGCGAAAATCCCCTTAATTATGTTCAAAATATTGCTTTTGCCGTCGTAATCACGTGTATGCATAAATAGATCCAGAATGAACATGATAAATCCGTCACTGATCTAACTGCACGCTGATTGACTATTGCTCGGCCGCTGATTGGCTGAGGCATCTGCCTCTGATGTCATGAGTAGTCTAAAAGGTGTGAAAAATCGAGAATCGGGAGCATCACCGGTGTGTAAGCTGGCCTGCACAGCACTTCTGGACCATCAGGAGGATGGATGTAACTGCTGACCTACAAGTGATTCTCACTTCTACCGGTATCTTACAGATCCCAGCGCATCCGCGGTGGTATGACGTCCTCGGCTTCCACAAGTTTTTGGATACTCCCGGACGGCCATCTGGGGGTAATAAACTAAATTTAAAGTTAGACTTTCCGCATCCAGACTTTCCTACGGGAACCTTTCTGAGGGCGGGCCGTGCTGGCCCAGGATGTAATTCAACGGAATATAGAGATACAGTGATTCTTGGTGGATGATTCACCGGATCTGCCAACCATGCTGAAAAGTGCACTTCAATTTCCGCACTGCATGTCGTGTGTGTTTTAATTAACTTTTTGGCCACAGTCTGGTGGAACTTTGCTGGGTGCGCTGCAGGTGCTATGCAACGCATTCCGCACAGTGTGCCAAGTTATGTAACTGCTTACTATTTTATACAGCTCTCTGTTAATGGGCAACCTTTAACTTTACTGTTTCCATCGCCGGACGGATGACTTTCTCAATTCCGTATAAATTGTATACTAGTTACCAAGACTATGTAATAGACATTTCTTCATTGCTTTGTTTCACTGTCCTGAGTGTGTACCATATCTACCCTGTCTGGAGGAGTGAGCTTGCCGAGACCAGCCTGCAGAAACCAGCTGCGGAAATCGCCTGCGGAAATCTCTCCAGCTTCAGAGAAACGTGTCGACTCGCGCTATGACTATGTTAGCACCTCAATTTTAGTAACATAGTAGCCTGTTCCGTACCGATGACTATTAGGTACTCAAGTAACTATACTATTGTACATTTAATTATAATTTCCGTATTTGGTACTGATGACTAATAGGTACCGTTCCGGTCTTAGGACCACAATTTATAATTTCTTTATTACTGTGAATATTATCCTTGTTTACTGTGGGTGCTTTCAACTAGCCGCACCGTCTAAGTTTATCAATCTGTGATACTTAGTTACTTAATTTAATTATAATCTACTTATTGCATTGGTTAGTTGTATATGGCAGGTAGCCATCCAGTTAATATGTTTTGTTTAATTGTAGAAAACCTTGGACCGCAGTACGCTATGAAATACTATACAGCAACATTTATATCCGCATCACTTATTCCCGCCATCATCAATTTTACACTGAGGTTGCTGACCGTGCTCTAATTGTTTGAGCCCAGCATGTTACCGACTAACCTTACTATTCAGCTCGATAGAATAGGTTAAAGTGGTTAGGGACAATTTCTTCGCTTAGAGACATATAGTGTACGCCTCTTTTCCGGTTGTTGCAGTAATGTAGCCCCGCACTCCGACAAGGTTGTGTAAAATTAGCCAATTACCTATAAGGCCTCATATATATATTAAGCTATTGTCTCTTTCCATGATCCACCAGCCATATGGCTGTCTAATTGTCTGGATTCCCCATCAGCATGTTGATTGGATCCGACCCTGGGAAACTATCGGAGGTTTCCGAGCGGTGATGGTTAAAGTGCTGATTTACATATCTTTGGATACTTGTTAGCTAGATAACCCTGCCAATGAAGGAAACACTGCGAAAACATATAGTTATAAATGTGAGTTAGTTAGCTTATTTACCTGCCCGCAGTGCATATTTGGGCATATTGGAACTTAATCCCAACGACAGATCAATTGTTAGATCCGTAGCACGTGGTGATGGATGAGATGCGGATCTCCATCCAATTCATTGCAGTGTCTGGATAAAGCGTTGGAGTTTGTCACGCCCGCACGGGAAGGATGCTCGCAATGGATATCTGTCTCTCCACCCCTCACCATAACAACATGTTAGTAATCCAACTTGCTTGTGTGAAATGTAGCCATTGTCCAGGTGATGTTCTATGTGATTGCGGAGCAAGGTAGCCAAATTTTCCTCCAATTTGGATGCCTTATGTCTTAACATGTACGCATGTGGTCCTTGGAGGTAGATGCTATTCCAAAGCGACCTACGGGAACCTGAGCGTCTGCACCCATTGGACAACTGTATCTGAAGTTAGTTACGAATTCCTGCCACTTGCGGCCAAAACTAGTTTCCGATTCTAACAACTAATTGGTAGCTTAGACTGTAGCAGAAGGCCCGCATAAATAAAACGGCATCTACCAATACAGTATCTTTGAAACTACATAAGACGGTGACCTAGGAATTCTTCGGAAATCGTTCGTCCCGTCTTCACGTAAACCAGTGTGCAACACCTTAACAGTAGCTTCACTAAGATTCTCAGCACTTAGCATTTTCTGTTGAACAAAAGAGTGGCCCTTTTTGCCAGGTCTTTTCCTCCACTTCGGCCCCATGCGAGACACTTTCCTCTTGCAATAACAATATTTTCTTTGTGTGTGTTAGGGGTATATCAGATTATATTAAGCTACCTAGTGACTTCGTTGCGGATGCTTCTCTTGCGGGGATACCTCTGCGGATTCAAGAACCTGTGTGGTACCTCCGGCGACACCACGTAGAAAGAACACCAGTTAGCTCTATATTGTGTATTATTGTGTGCTCATTTACTGTCAAACGATTATCTTGTTTGTATAGTATATATTAACATTTCTACTGTTTTAATTACAAATTGTTCCATGACACTAAATTGGTATGGATAGACCTACCGGTGACATTAATAGTTGGGATGACACTGTGTGGTTCAATCTTGGCGGCAATGGTCACACGGCCCCACTGGAACATCAGTGTTCTACTGGCCCTAGAAGTCAGTCTTTGTATTTCTCATAGAGACATTATACAGGATCTGCAACACCGAGATCCGTAGCTAACCAGCCATCCAGTTCATCGTGCACTTGCAGTGCGATGGGCAGACATCTACTAGTGGACCAGTACGTACCCCCGTGAGCTACAGCAGAAGTCTGCTAATCGGTGGCAGGGATTCCACAATTCATGATAACTAAGTATCGTTAGTCGTCTATGGTATCAGAGTGGCCATTGACAATCGTCTAACCCTACAACTTGTTCGGTAATGAGCAATGTGTGATCATTGATATTCCCTGACTCACTCTCTGAAGCCATATCATTATCAATAACATTATCTGGAAAATCAGCAACAACATCATCAGTCCTTTATTCATTTATTCATGGAGGATCGGAACTATGATATATGTCATCAACAACATTTTCTGCAGGGCTTGCTGAAACCACATCATCAATTGTGACAGAATCCTCTTCAGCATCACTGACAATATGGAGACTGGTGTCAGAGTCATCAGACACAACATCCTCATCAGTATGCTGCCTAGCAGTCTGCAAAGTATTCTGTGGCAGAAAAATATGTGTGTCGACATTCCAGTGGAAATTGTGCTGCAGACTAGGGTCCTGTCTCAAGGGGTATTCCTCATAATCAGTGTCATTGTCATCTGCAAACCGCATTTTTTTGCCGGGTGATGGCTGCTGTCATTCTTCTTCATTGCCTTGGAAATAGCCTTTTCCATGGACAATACTTGATCTCCAATATGACCAACTGGCAGAAGCATGCTTCGATGAATGGTCTTAATGGGCTTATCAGATGTTCCAGGATTCACAAGATACACAGGAATAGGATCGCCTAACCTCTTCAACACAACATATAAATCATAAGACCACCTATCATCTATCTTACTTCTAGCTTCTGGCCCGATGGTACGTATTAATACATGGTCATCTAGTTCCAGGACATTTTCTCTAACACGCTGATGATACTTTATTCTTTCTGGCATATTTCTCCATATGGCGAAGAGCAGTGTTTTAAGCATTCTGAGGATGAGCACGTAGATGCCTGACATACTGAGAATGATTTGTGCCAGACACACCACTGGGATTGATCCCAAAACAAACATCTATAAGCAGTCTTTCCTCTAGTCCAGACATCAAATAGTATGGTAAATAACCTGTGGACTCACACTTAATACAATTGTAAGCATGTATGAGGAAAGAAATATGTCGAAATTTTTTTTAGCTTGGCAACAGCGGGTAAGGTACCTAACATATTTAACAGAGTCCTATTAAACCCTTCAGGTTGGTGGGGATCTCCTTGAGGGTGATATGGTGTGGTCCTACTCTTGGCAATACCAGCAACTTCGAGCAACTCCTTAATTAAAGTTATCTGAAAATAGTGACCCTGAGCCGAATGCAGATGTTTAGGTAATTCATAGTTAACAAAGAAATTTTCCCATAGCACCTTGGCAACCGTGGAAAGGCTTGTGCATAATGGGTAAAATGATCTATAACAACCAGTGTGTTTTGTTTCTTTCTGATCATCTGTTCAGTCGCCAGAAAGTTTTTGCAAACAAGTTCGATAGCACCTGTTGTTTTGATGTTCACCAATGGAGCATAATTGTGAGCTAGCGTTTTTCTTCTGATACACCTTGCACATGTCCTACACTTCTGTCCCATGTCTGAAGACATGTATGGCTAAAAGAATCACCGTCTAATGAGACATAAAGACCTATCTACACCAATATGTCCATCTTCGTCATGGAGCATGTCTAAGGCTCTGCGTCGCTGACTTGGTGGCAATACTAACTGATCACAGTTTTTTCCATCTGCTAGAGTAATGAGTGGGAGAATGAACACAAAACAGAAGGGTGATGTTAAAGCAATAAAATTACACCACAGGTGTGGGTGCATAGATTTAAACAGCACTTAGCTTTTCAATGATGCAACTAATTTTTCTTGACATAAGAAATATTCTGCTGAATATTTTGAAATTAATTTATCTAAAAGCTGTTGCTGCCGAATCCACCACCATATTCCAGTCAAATTATTTTCAAAGTAGTGAACTGCTTTCCTGTGTGGTTGCTTTGAAAATGGGTTTTAACATATAACATCAGTGAAAGGGTTAATGACACAAATTTCTCAAGAAAATTACTTTCTCATGAAGAATGTACATTTGAGAAAAACTTTAAATGTATTGGTTTCTGTGGTAGAAAATTCTTTCTGTCAAATAATTCTCAAAGTAGGGAACAATTTTAACTATGTGAAAATGTTTAGTTTATTTAACCTTTTCACCGATGAAACTGGCTTTTAAAACTCAATTTGAATGTAACCATACAGGAAAGCTGTTGAATATTTAGAAATTAATTTTAAATTGATTCAAAATTGTTTATTTGCTTCTTGGATACCAATTTACATATTTACAATACAGGTTGTCTGCCAAAGGCATTGCCCATAATGGTGGCGGACACCTAACATTAAACATACATTTACAATTACGGTACACACACAGGTTAACATAGAATGTGAGATATACTTATGAATGTACAGATATGGTACTGAGCTAAGTAGATATAGAAAAAAGAACAAATGATACAATACAGCTATGTTTTTTCCTTTTAGTTATTGAGATTAGAGAGTTGTATTTGGGTTGGGGGGAGAAGGAAGGGGGGGGGTTAGTAGTAGTAGTAGTAGTAGTAGTAGTAGTAGTAGTAGTAGTAGTAGTAGTAGTAGTAGTAGTAGTAGTAGTAGTAGTAGTAGTAGGAGTAGTGGTGGTGGTGTGGTAGTGGTAGTGGTAGTTGTAGTAGCAGTAATAGTAGTAGTGGTGCGGCTGGTAGCAGTGGTGGTGGTCGTAGTGGTGGTGGTGGTGGTGGTGGGGGTGGTAGTAGTAGTAGTAGTAGTAGTAGTAGTAGTAGTAGTAGTAGTAGTTGTTGTTGTTGTTGTTGTTGTTGTTGTTGTTATGTTAGTGGCTATGGCAATGATACAGGAAGTGTGTGATCTTGGTTATCATGTCATTATGCAATGAAAGCTGTTTAGTTTGTTATCTAGATCTAGTATGTATTGAGTATGTTAGTTTTAATTATGTTTTTGTATGATTTTAGTATTAGTATTTTTTCGCGTGTGTGTTTATCTGTACTATTCCATGCTTTGGCGGCACCAACTGAACTTCTACGTTTCCTTGTGTCTGTTCATGTGTATCTAATGTGAGATCATGTTTATTCCTAATGTTGTATGTGTGGATTTCGATGTTGTTTGCAAAGCTGTGGATTACAGATTTAGGTAGGATTTTGTGATGAAAGGCTTTGGCAATGTTGATCATCTGTGATGTTTTTACCCTTTGCTATTTTTGAGAACATTTTAATGCATTTTTTTCTTCATGTTTTGTATTTTTGTAATTTGACTTTTTGTGTGTTAGTCCAGAAGGCATTGGAGTATGTGAGGTGTGGAAGGATCAGTGTTGAATACAAGGTCTTAATGGTGGCTTGTGCTAGGTATGGCTTTAGTATTTGAATGGTCCCCGTGCTATTCTAGATCCGAGTAAGCTTGTTACTTAGAAAGCTGCATATCTTAAGACAAAACTTGAGAAACTGTCCAGAGAGCTATGATGTTATGCACTTCACCAGAGGCGTGCCACTAAAATCCTGACGGAATCTGACAAGCCATAAGGACTGGATGATGGGCATGATGCTCTGCTAGACCTCAAAGACATGTTTTCTTCAATCTCCATGCCACTTGTCTGTCCAGTATTCACACAGAGCTTTCAATACTCTCTCCTTCCACACATGTTTGGTCAGTGGTTCATTTAATAGGGTCCCAGCCAGGGTAAGGTAATACTTCCATAGCGTCCTCTTCACCAAGGAGAAACGGCCATGAGTATAATAGGTTTCATAGCAACATGCTGCAATGCTAGTTATGGACTAGACTTCCGACATATACTTCCATAGAGAGATAGTATCATCTTATCAATTGTGACCTCTAGAGGTTCAGCCCCCAGTAAGCAGTAGACTGCAACACTGACACACCTATCTGATAGCTTTTGTACCCGCTTCAGTTTTGCACGTTGGACTTTCTCAAGCTGTTGGACAGCTACCGCCCTCAGACAGCAGGGTTCTAGACCATACGTTAGTCTGGAGCTGAGATACAGTGACCAAATCGTGTAAATTAACTGAGGATTTAGACCTTGCTTCCTCCTGGACTTTTAATTTAGTTATTGCGAGAACAATTTATTGTAGCCGTGGATCTGCAGAAACCACGTGAATGGAATATCGAATTGTGATGCGTATTCAGGAACTCCAGAATTCATATAGTATTCTTCGATAGGAATCTACTCTGGAAGGAGGTTTGGTGAAAGAATGTCCTGTGGACGTGTCGCCAAAGAGTTGTTTGGTTGCTGGACATCCCTGTCATATAATTGGGAGCACCCTCTTCAAACGTCTTCTGGTAAATATTTACAAACTAAGAAGTGATGTGAGAAGAAGTGACTGTAATTGATGTATTTTATGATGCTTGGACAGCTTGTCATCTATCAGGTATTATATATGTATTATAGTGTGAAGATACACGAATATTAATCTAGATGCTTGCAAGCCTCATAGGCAAATCCCTTAATTACAAGCAACCTATAATGTATATATCATACTGTGTTTAAACTGAAAATAAAGGTAACTAACTTGAACTTGAACTTGAAGATAGTGGAGAATATTGAGTATGACTCGCCACTGGGAAGTAGTGATCAATGCACAATTAGCGTCACATTTAAATCTTACAATAATGGTTACCAAAGAGAGTTTAAGAAGTTTTTCTATGAGAAGGGGGACTATGCCAGCATGAAGAGGGAACTAGACATTGACTGGGAGCAGAAGCTATATGTCGACAGTAAAAACGTAGAGGACCAATGGCAAATTTTTCTGAACCCATTATGGGAAGCTGAAGCTAAGTATATATCAAGTAAGATTGTCAGCCCACTCTCACAATCAAAGAAAGATGGTGCCCATCGTGACAGAGAAATTTTACAGGCAATAAGAAAGAAATGGAGATGCCCGCAGAGGTATATAAAGACAAGCAAAATACAGAGGGTATATTAGGCAGAGGAACACGGTGACCAGAAAAAAAGCAGAGAAACATGGAAATGGAGATTGCCAGAGGTTAAAAGCAATCCAGAATGCTTTTGGAAATACACCACGAGCAAGATGAAGACCACAACAGCCATTGCAGACCTGGTTATGTCTGGCACTGATGAGACATTAGTTTAAACAAAAACAGATGAAGGCAATGCCAAAGTACTCATAGAGTCTTTTCAAGGGTTTTTTTTATGAGAGAGAACCGCAGACCGAAATCGCAGACACACATGTTAAATCGTATGAAGCACCATTAGAGGAGAGTGCAGTCACCAAAGAACTAGGGAGGAAGAAGCAGTCGGAAGTCAAGATTGATAAATTGCCTGGGCCAAATTGAATACATCCAAGACTGCTGAAAGAGATGAGCGATGCAATATCTAGACCTGTAGCAATAATGTTCAGCACTGCGATACATGCTGGGAAGATACCAGAAGGTTGGAAGACAGAAAATATTATTGCGATATTTAAGATGGACAGCCAGAAACTTGTGAGTAATTATAGACCAGTCACCCTCACGTGCATACTTTGTAAGGTGTGTGAAACCATAGTCAGAGACCAGATCATAAGTCACATGAAAACAAATTCCATGATCAGCAGTAAGTAATTTGGTTTTATAAGTTGAGGATCGACATCGCTACAATTATTAAAGGTGCTAGACACATGGATGGACCAACTTGATATGGACAGCAATATTGATGTTTTATACCTTGATTTTTTGAAGGCCTTTGATGCGGTGCCTCACAAGAGACTGCTGCAAAAGCTTAAGGGGTTCGGCATAACTAGAAAAGTTCATGAATGGACCACAACATTTTTGTCTGAGCATAAACGAAGAGTTATAGTAAACACCACAGCTTCAGATTGGATGAGTGTCTTAAGCAGTATTATGCAAGGGAGTGTGCTGGGACCTGTACTGTTTGTACTGTTTATCAACTATCTACCAGAATCTCTCACCTCTGACGCATACATGTATGCTGATGATGCGAAGCTCTGCCGACAAATTAGAAATGAAGATGATCATTGACTGATGCAGTCAGTTTTATTTAAACTTCGGGACTGGTCAGATGATTGGCAGCTCAGGTTACATCCAGCTAAGTGCAAGATTATGACAGTGGGCAGAATGCATGATGCTTTAGAGAAAGAATATGGTATGAGAGGTGTCCCTGTGAGATGGCAGAACACAAGCTGGGAAGAGTGACCAACGAGAAGGACCTGGGTGTTAACATTGACAGCAGGCTAACCTCTGAGCAGCCTGTTAATGACAAAATTAACAAGGTGACACACATCATGGGGAATGAAAGTTTGTCTACCTAGACCCAGATAGCTTCAACTGGATGTACAAGGCACTTGTGAGACCACACCTCGAGTATGCGATTGCTGTGGAAAAAAGATGTAGTCAGCATCGAACATGTACAGAGAAAAGCCACTAAATTAATCCCAGAGTATAAGGACATGAGCTATGAGGAGAGATTAAAGAAACTGTAGCTACCATCTTTGACATTCCGCAGGCTCAGAAGCGATATGATTGAGACATACAAAATGTTAACATGTGTGTACGATTGTGATGTGTTCTCACACATACCACCCACGGAGTCCAGTGCCACCAGATGACACAGCATCACCAGATGTCATATACCTCGATTTTGTGAAAGCAATCGACAAAGTCCCTTATCAAAGACTGATCTACAAACTAAAGCGCTATCGGTCAATGTGGATATCCTAGGATAGATAGAAGCATTCCTGATTGACAGAAACCAGTGTGTTGCTGTGAAGGGATCTTTCATGGATTGAGCTCCAGTACTAAGCGGTATCCTGAAAGGCAGCACACTCAGACCGGTCCTGTTCATATGCTTCATCAACGACATGCCAATAGAGGTAGAGAGCATGATGCAACTTTTCACCAACTACACCAAATTGTTCGCACAGATTGATTCTAGTGCTGATCACAACTAACTCCAGAGAGACCTAAATAGCTTGAAAGACTGGGCAGACCTATGGCAGATGAGATTCAATGCGAGCAAGTATAAGGTAATGCACCTAGCCAGGTCCAACCTAAAATTACAACACAACATGCAAGAGGGTTGGCAAACTGTTACCATAGAGGAAATGCACTGCGAGAAAGATCTGGGTGTTTATGTAGATAATTTGATCAAGTTCAGTCAGCATGCTGTGATAGCGGGTAACAAGGCTAACAGGATCATTGGCATGATCAGATAGTCATTTGACTTTATTGCCCAAGGAAAGTATATACTACTGTACATGAGTCTTGTGCGTCCTCACTTGGAATATGGCAACGCCATGTGGAGCCCACTATATAAGAAAGATGTACACCTTGAAAACGTCCAGCGCTGCACAACTAAGATGGTACCAGAATTCAAACAAATGCCATACCAAGATAGATTGCAGTCTCTGAAGCTATCAAGCATGTTGTACAGATGTCTGCGTGGTAGCTTAATTGAAACGTACAAATATATACATGGAATATATAGTGTGGACCAAGATCGGCTACTCCCACCAGACAAATGTGACAGAACCCGAGGCAAATCATTTAAACAACAAAAGCAGCATTTAAATACAGCAACAGAGTAATCAACCGTTGGAACAGCCTGCCAGATTCTGCAGTATCATCTAGGTCTGCGAATGCACTCAAGGGAAGACCGGACAAACACTGCAAGGAAGAATTCCCGATCTCACACATGCGCACCCAGATGTCAGTTAAACAGGTGTAAGATAACCAAGTGAAGACCTGCTACAGACTATTTGGCCTACACAATGGAAGAATTTATTTACCAGTGATTGCAGTCAAATACTTCAGTGTAGAAGAAGTGACTGCAATTTTTGGGAGATAGACGACCGTAGGTCTATATAAAACCCTATGACTTGAAGAATGAGTCGAGGTTGTTTTTTAAAATGTTTAATGTTAGAGCATTAATTGCTTCCATTGGTAGCGAATTCCATACATTAACAACTCTATTTGTGAAGAAATATGTGCGTAGATCAAGTCGACAGGGTTGTTTGCAAAGCTTGTGTGCATGACCGACAGTGTGTGTAGATGACATTGTGAAAGATTTATTTGGCTTAATATGGACCTGGTTAGAGAAAGTTGTGTGAACCTCTATCATGTCAACTCGGATTCTCCTGGTTTCATGTTATAAGATTCAGTTTCTGGAGACGTGTTTCATATGGTATACTTGCTAAACCTTGGATCATGTGTGTCATCCTGTGTTGTACCAGCTCCAGAAAGTCTATGCCTTTTGGTAGATATGGGCAGCAGAATGGGATACAGTAGTCTAAGTGAGGTCTTACGAGGAATTTGTAAAGCTAAAGAATAACAGGTGGAGATTTATATTTTATTGTATGATATATCAGGCCTAGGGCTTGGTTTGCTTTTCTTGATGCTACTTCACATTGTTTTGACACTTTCATTGTTTGCTGAATCGTTAGTCCCAAGTCTTTTTCTTAAATGCATTTTGCTAATGTGTTGCTTCCCATTTTATAGCTATAATAGCACACATTATTGTCTCCTAAATGTAATATGTATATGTATGTATATGTATGAATCATGTGTGCTAGGACATCTTCTGGTTACATACTTTCCTTTCCTATGAGAATTCACTGCATGTTCAGAGAAATTGCTCACGATCTTCTTGCAGCAAGTATGATCCAGTGACCAGCTCAGCTTTTACACATGTGCGTTCACTGTCTCGGACATCAAATGTGATTGTGGTCCAGACGTTGTGTGGCTTATTGATATTGCATGACCAGAGATTAAAAAATCTACATAACTAATCAGGATCAGGCATTCGTTTCTTGTGAGATCTCCTTCGATACCAGATCGAGAAAAGTATCTTGCATGTACTGAGTAGCTATTGGCGTAGTGGGGGGAAGAATTGAAACTTAAAAGGACATGAGCGCTACTCTCTTCATACCAGAATATATTAATTCACATAAAACGAGATGATATAAACCCTATAGTAGTCTGGATGACAAGTAGCCAACAGAAAAATAGCCCCTCTGAATTTGTCATGAAACTCAAATCTGTCCAAATCTGTTGCATACAAAATGAGGTCAGAAATTTGCTGACATTGCGTAGATGCTGATATCACACGAACCACTGGATGGATCGAGTCCATTTTAAGACCTGTATCAGTCTTGTCATACAGTGGTTAAGATGATACCAAAATCAATATGATCCATGGTGTTCCTTTTACAGCCGGCTACAGCGATGGACTGGGTCCTGATATGTCTGGTCACTGAAGTGGAGTCCGTGTAACAGTCTAGCCATTATGATGATGTTTCGATGTTGTGTGGGTCCAGGGTCTGTTGAGCAAGATGCATCAGATAGACCTCCCAGGCAATCTGTGAAACCTCCTGGAAGAAATGTATGACAAACCCAAGTCAAGAGTAAAGTGGGAAGGAAACCTTTTCAGTCGGGTGGAACTATTGCAAGGCATGAGACAGGGAGGTATTATCTCTCCTAACTGTTACCTCCAATTCATAAATCCATGGCTGTAGGAGGTAGAGGATATGAAGTTTGGCACAAAGATTGGCTATGTCAATATCTCGTCCACAACTTGTGCCAATGACGTTATTTGCATAGCAGATTCTCATCTACACATGCATGTGTTGCTCAATGTTGCAAACCAATATACAACCAAGGAGCACTTCCTACATAATACAAATAAATGCACTAGTATAATATTTAACAAGAAAGGAGACAATATTCCTACCTTCTGGCTTGGGCAAAAGAAGGTTTCGCCAAACAATATGCTGGCCCATCTGGGAGTAACCAGGATGGCAGATGGCAAGGTTGTTATTGAGCCCCTGATAGCCAGCGCATGTCGAACATGTATGCCCTCCTTGGCACCAGTCTGCATGGTAAACATGGTCTTAACCCTGCACTGATTCACAAGATATGGCAGCTGTACATAAGTCCCAGATTGACATATGGATTAGAGGCATGCTATCCAAGTCACACAGATATACTGCAACTTGAAAAGGTACAGTGCCTGAAGCTAAAGCAAATCCAGTCCTTACCCGACAGGTGTGCAGATGTTGCAGTATATTCACTTTTAGGTGCTGAACCTGTGGAAGCAGTGATTGATAAGAAGGCCCTTTCTCTGTATGGCAACATCTGCAGGAGCCCAAGTCGAAAGAGCATCAACTGGCTAGATACCAAATTGCGGTAAAGAAAATTGGAGCAATCAGCTGGTATTCGATGGTGAAAAGGGTCTTGTTCAAGTACAATCTCTCTTCTGCTTGTGCATTACTGGAGAACCTATTGTCCAAGGCAACATGGAAGCACATGGTGAAGAAGGCCCTGAGGCAGCACAGTGGTGGTCGTAAATTAAGGAAATGGTTTCTCTAAAATTCCTGAACTCTACTGCTATGCATATGGGGAAGGCGCATAATGTTTGGTCCTCAGTGTGCGATGATCCAAGAGAAGTGGAGAAGGCTGCAGTCAAGACAAAATTTCTGACAGGCACCTACACACTGCAAGGCCACCGGGCGAAGTTCAATCAATATCAAGATCAACCCTAACTGTCCTCTATGAGGTGAAGAAGCTGAAGATCACTCCCACCTGATTGCCAGATGTTGGATGTACTCTGAATTATGGTAGAAGTATATATCAAGATTATCCAGTATTCTTCAGACAGTCTGTACGTCTTCTCAAGCAGAGAACCTGATCAAGGAGAGCAACACTTTTGTACAGATAATTCTAGACAGCCCCTGAGTCTTGCCAGATCAGATTGATGCTGCGATGCACTCAACAGGCATTACAGCTAGATCACCTAATACAGAAGATAGAGAAGTGCAGTCGTGATTTCCTTCACAAGATCCATGGCAAGCGATGTCATTTCTTGGATCTGAGACCATAAGATCACCCGATCGGTTTCTACTCACTTTTTTGTGTTTGTAGCTCAATATCTGCACATCAGAACTAGCTAATTGCCACTGTGTGGTATGTCTGGTTACCACTAATCATCTTGTTGCAGCCAACAAACTTTATAATTTGTTTGATTAATGATTATATGATATTCATGGAACTGTTTATTCTAACATTTGTGTGGCTGTAGCCTATAATGGATTGACCAGCTGCATTAAAAATATATGTAGTTGCTGTAATCGTGATATTCTGGCATACCAAGTATATAGTCACTACGTAATCTGAGAGGATAATAATGCATAACGTGTCAACACATTTTTCTACGTACATCATTACCAGGGAAATCTGGGTGAGCCTAGTGAAAAGGTGGGATCTCCTGAACAGAACACAACAGAACAGATGGTCGGTCAATACATTAGAGGTGTATTCTCGTAGAAGCCACGCCTCTATATTTAGATTTCAGGAATAACATGATCCTCCTTATATACGGGAACTACTACATAAGACAATACAAGAAGAAAAGAAGTATCGGGCAATAATGCTGAGGCGGTGTTTTGAAACTGTCATGTTAGAACAGGTTTAAATGCATCACAAGATATCTTACTTATGTCAGAAATCTGTGTCCGCTTCTCATATACACACATGAGACTCAGCTAATGCAAATGCACTGTTGAAACAGAATCAAAAGGTACTTTATCCTTATTTTTACCCCTCACGAAAATTGGCAACTCAAATTTTTTTCTGATAATTAGTTTTGTATGGCGAAAGAAGCATCATAGAATCAATCATAATTAGTCGGCATGATCCGCAGGTCCTTTGACTTCCTAAATCCAAGCACATTCAGTATAGCATAGTATGACAATGAACGGCAATAACAAGCCGGTCAATTCAAATTATCAATTCCAATTCAGGTGAATAAGCTGTCTTGGAGTTCAAAGATTCAAGTTCAAGATTATTTCAAGTTCAAGTTCAAGATTATTTATTTTGATATAGAATATACATTTACAGTTTCACAACAAGTAGTCCACCAAAGGCAGAGCCTATGTGGCGGTGGACCCCTACATATAACATATAACATATAAGTATAACAACAACAGTATAGGACATGAGAATACTGAATACATACGGTTAACATGTTATAGTCCTATATATACATATAGTTAACTGTCTCGCTGCCAAGCCTCTGCAGTCTACATTTTCCATGGAGCCTAACTCAGGGTATGCTGAGTACCTCTAAAACAATTTGACCAAACGTTGTCGGTGGCTAAGCCACAAGCAACTTTCAGTCAAATTTTTCTAGAATACTCAGCCAATCCAGAGTCATTGCCAATTGGAGTTATTGTCCGCTTCCAGCAGTCCAACAGTTAATAGACGTATGACAATTTACATTTTTACAGGGAAAGACATGACAGAGGGATGTGTGCTTATCTTGCTTAAGTTAATAATTCTATATTACATATTCTTATTATCAATGACAAAGTATTTTTTAGGCTGTGATGGTAGAGTTAGTTGTTTGGTAGTTACCATTATGACAGATATTCTTCTTATTATTAATATTATTATTATTATTATTATTTGTTCTGGTGACTGGGTGCAAGTATGAGAATAGCATGCCATGATGGTGTGTGTTTTCCAGAGTCTAGTAGGTTTCTATAATCTTCTTTTTGATATTCTGCTTAAAGTACTGTAGCTTTATGATGTCTGTGCGTGTGCTTGTGTCTGTATTATTCCATAACTGAATTGCTTTGTATGAGGGTTTTTGTTGTGCTGCTTTTGTTTGGTGGTGTGTTGAATGGAGGTTATCTCTTGTTCTTGTGTTGTGAGGATGCAATTGTGTATTGAGCATAAAAATGTTAGATAAGGATGAGGGTAAGTTGCCATTGTGGAAGTCCCTTAAGATTGTGTATAGTTGGAGCCCTCCTATGTCCTCAAGTTTTAAGACCTTTTCTGATTTAAAGATATCCTGGCCACCTGCTGTTTGTGAAAATAGTTTAATAGATTGCTTTTGCAGAGATTTTAGTTTTTTTAGTCTAGCTTGAGATGTATTAGTCCAGATAGCATTGCAGTAGGTGATGTGAGGAAGTATCATTGTGCAGTACAGGGTTTTAATAATATTAGGTGTTAGATAGGGTTTCAGTCTGCGAATGATGCCAATGCTTTTTGCTACCCTGGTAGTAATAATTTCAATATGCTTCTCCCATGTTAAATTTTTGTCCAGATATACTCCTAAAAACTTAGCATATTGTGCTTCTTGAATTATCTGGTTGTCGATATAGAGGTTTGGGAGAGCTATTTCTTTTAGTTTCTTAGATTTTGTGAATAGTATATAATTAGTTTTTGATACATTTAAGGACAATTTGTTTACTTTAAACCAGTCTATTAATTTTGCCATTTCATTATTGACATTTTTGTATAGAATTTCTATATCCTTGTGGCTGCAGAAAGCATTTGTGTCATCTGCAAAAAGTATTAGTGAGAGATGTTTGCAGACTTTGGGTATGTCATTCATATATAGGAGAAACAGCAGGGGCCCAAGAACTGAACCTTGGGGAACACCACAAACTATATTTTTGTATTCAGAGATAGCCCCATTGAATTGTACACACTGTTCCCTGTTTGACAGGTAACTCTGTATCCAGTTCAATGCAGTACCTCTTATTCCATAGTATGCAAGCTTTTGCAGTAAAACTGTATGATCAATTGTATCGAAGGCTTTGGAAAGATCCAAGAATACACCTAGCGTATGTTCATTATTCTCAAGGGAGGTTGATCATTTTTCTATCATATCCATAAAGGCAAGCATAGTAGAGTGTTTTTCTCTGAAACCATATTGAGAAGGATATATGATTGAGTTTTTGTTTAGATATTTAGTAATTCTACTAAAATACAGCTTTTCTAAGAGTTTTGAGAAAAGTGGAAGTACCGAGACTGGCCGATAATTAGTAAAGTCAGATACATCTTTAGCTTTGTATATGGGTGTCACAAGTGCAACCTTTAATCTTGATGGAAATACTCCCTGTGTAAGTGAGAGATTACAGATGTGGTCCAATGGTGTTAGTATTTCTGTTACACAGTGTTTTAAAAATTTTCCATTTGAAATTATCGATTCCAGCACTTTTAGCTGTGTTAATTTGCATTAGTATTTTGTAGATTTCGTGAGTATCTGTTGGATTTAGGAAAATAGTGTGTTGGGTCATTCCATATAAGGACCAAAATTTTTGAAATCCGTCAAGTCATAGTTTCAGATTTCCTTCAAACTTTGTCAGAGTAAGCATATGTATGTATTAACAGGAAATTCCAAGTATTATAGTGAAAGGTCAAATACTTTTTGAAAACTGGCCTATCCAATACCCCCTGCCTAAAATTGACAAAAATTTGTAACAAAATTTCTATGTTTGAGGCTTCATATCTCACCGACTACAGTGCTCACAATACTAGGTCTTTTTATTTTAACAGTCTGGTCACCATAGTTCGAGAAAATCACAAGCATTTTGTGCTGACCTGTTTTAGGCATGTATTAGGGGTCATCAAAAATGCCAAAAAATGTGATTTTTCATATTTTAATCCAAATTTGGTGATGCCGTAAAATGTATTTGTATTTGGTTTACACAAATGATTTCTATCCTGTTAACTAGAGCTACTGCTACTTTAGTGATATTTATTACCTAATGGCAAGATATGCTCCGCAAAAATTTTGTGGGAGCCATACCCCCACCCCTGTTCGCCAAAATGGGGTGACTTCATAACATGTTTTTTCAAAATAACCCCTTTCAATTTTTTTAATATTTTGGTGAATGTTATATATATGGTCAATGGTTACAGGGCCAACAGGTTCACTCTTACATTTGTTTCCTTTTAGAGCTATGGCAAATACAAAATCTGATATTTTTTCAAAAACTTGTATGATATTCGATTTTGGGGGGTTAATAATTTTAAAAGTATACACTCTAGAAGTATGAAACAAGAGATGTAGCGCGTTTCCCTGCCTTATTAAAAGAAACAACCAGCATTTCCCTTTTACAAAATAGATAAACATGGATTTTAGAGATGTCAAAACCTTACTTTGTTAATTTGACATTTTTGTGGGTAAACTACAAGTCATTATTCAACAACATTTTCAATGGGAATAACATATTGCCTGGAGAATATTTAAAAAACAATTTGACTAAGTTGTTGCTGACTTAGCCATCAATAATTTTCAGTCAAATCATTTTCAAAATATACACCAGGTACAGAGTTTGTCCTGTAAGCTGGTCGAGCTGCAATAGCTCATCACTCAGTCTTGAGTTATCCAGTGTTAATAAAGACTGAGAGATTTCATATCTAGAGAAAATAACTGAACCTTCAGAGCTTTGTATATAATTAGGTCAATTGCTGTAATAGACATAGGTAGTGAGGTGATATTGATTAGTCACATGGTCTCAGTTTTTCTCAGAGATCTGCATGCAAGTATTGCTATCAACAAGAGTTCAGTCAAGCATTTTAAGTGATCAAGATTAGGCAGCATGACGAGTGAAAGTGTTTAATAATTACTGCTTTGAAACATTGACATTGTTGCTGATACACAAATGTTTAGATATTTACTTTAGAAATTTAATAATTCACTATACATTTTAATGATAAATTAGGCCTTTTAATTTGAAAAGTGTAAACTTTGACTAGGACACGTTGCACAATGGCTGAATTACCAGAGACATTCTGTTCAGTTGGACGTCTCACTAATGAAAATGTCATAAGTTTACGGATAAATGCTCTGTAAATGATGTTGTACAATTGACGGCTACAGATAAAACACTTGTTGCAATGAGAAGCGGCCAGAGTGAGGATAGTTTAGAAACAGTGTTCTGTTGCCACAAGAAACACTATCTGCATATATTCCCGATGATGAAGCAGAACACTTCATGTTGTGATCCCCTAAAAGTTCACAAAAAGCTTATTAAAAAGGGACTAGTTAGTATAGATCAAGAAATTGTGGCATTAATACAGTCGAAAACTAGAGAGAGAAAACAAGCTGGCCAAAAGATTTGCCATCATTGTTTGCAGAAAATTAATAACCTGACAGATTGTAGTGACAGTGAACCGGAATCAATGGCCATAGCAGATACTTTGTACAGTAATGCTGAATGCCTCAACTCTAGTTTCTCAGCAGTTGGAGTTTCTCCCCTAAAGAGTGTCCATTCAGAAAGGAAAGTATCATATGGTAAACGAAAAATCAAACAAATGGCAGAAGCAACAACAAGTCACGTGGCATCCCACCTAGGTTTTCCACCTAATAAATTAGTTGCTGACACTTCACAAACTGAATGTACATGTGATTCTAAGTTAGATGTGGACTACTTGGTATCGAACATGAATGAAAAACTGTTTGTGTCATCACAAAATCAAAAGATACAAGTATTGACTATTACACCTAAATCATGGTCGATAGATAAAACTGTTCAGGTTTTTCAGGCATGTGGTGTTACGCGTTATATGGTGAAACAAGCCAGACAACTTGCGCAGAATGATGGAATACTCGCTGATCGTGAAACCTTTAAAAGAAATAAGCTTGATCAGCATACACTAGATAGTGTTATTAACTACTACCAAGATGATACTGTATCTAGACTATTACCCGGGAAAAATGATTTTGTTACTATAAGAATTTGTGGTACCAAAGAACATAAGCAAAAATGGCTAATCCTGACAAATTTGAAGGAAGTACATGCTAATTTCAAAACAGAAACTGGACTTAAAATGGGTTTCTCTAAATTTGTTGAGTTAAGACCCAAATGGTGTGTAACTGTTTCTTCTAGCGGCAGCCATAATGTTTGTGTATGCGAAAAACACCAAAATGTAAAGTTTATGGTGGATGTTATCTCTGAAGACTATCATAACCTAATTGACAAATCTGTATGTGACAGTAGTTCTAGAAATTGCATGCTGCAACGATGTGAAAAGTGTCCATGAACTGCATTTCTCAAAACTTACTTAGAGCAAGACCTTTACGAGCACATGGATGAGGATGACATCATTAAATTCAATGAATGGGTATCCACAGACCGAATTGAAATCATGCGCCGAGAAGTATCAGTTGAAGATTTTATTTCTATATTATGTCAACGGATCCAAGAATTAACACCACATTCCTTCATAGCGAAATCTCAAAGTGAATTCTTGAAAGCGTGCAAACATGATTTAGATGACACTACTGCCATTGTTGTTCTCGATTTTGCTGAAAATTACAGCAAGATTGTGTACAGGGATTTTATTGGAACAATTCTCAAGTCACGATACATCCTTTGGCATTTTATATTAAGGCTTATGGAAAGTTGAATGAAGAAAATGTATGCTTCATCTCTGAGTGTCTGAAACACGAAACAAATACTGTGTACTGTTTTCAGGAGATTTTTACAAGATATTTGAAGGAAAAGTATCCCAATATTCATATAATTAAATACTTTAGTGATGGGTGTGCAGGACAATACAAGAACTTCAAAAACTTTATTAATGTCTGCCATCATTATTCAGATTTTGATATTAAGGCAAAATGGCATTTCTTTGCTACCAGCCATGGTAAAGGTGTTTGCGACGGTATCGGTGGCACAGTGAAGCGCTTAGCCGCAAGGGCTAGTCTGCAAACAACGCTTATACGAAATGCCAGTGAATTGTATGAATTCAGCCAACAGAACATAAGCAAGATCAAGTTCTTCTTAGTTAGTAAAGATGAGATCCAGAGCCATCATACAATGTTGGAAGAGCGGTATCTCCTTGCCAAAACAGTGCAAGGAACCAGGTCATTCCGTTCGTTTGTTCCAAATGACACTAACTCTATCACAGTAAAGCGAATTTCAACTGATGATGTTTCATACACTCGGTCATTTTCTAACACACAACCTGGTATGTCATCAGAGATTCAGAATTTAAATATCCCTATGGAACTGTCTTTGAGTGACTATGTTGGTGCATTGTATGACAAAAATTGGTGGTTTGGCATAGTGTTAGAAATTAGTCTAGAAAATGAGGACTGTCTCATTTCGTTTATGAAGCCGCATGGACCAGCTCGATCCTTTAGTTGGCCAAGGCGCACAGACCAGTGCTGGGTTCCTTTTTGTGACATTCTAAGTAAGGTGTCAACACCATTGACAGCAACTGGCCGGCAGTACACTTTTCCACAAACTGATATCGACTTTATAAATGGACTATTTAAATAATTTGTAGGAGCGTTATATGGTGGATCATGTACTGTATCATCAATTATTGCTGAGGTATGTAGTATTATGTACTATCTCTTAACACTTTTATATTATATCATGTGTATTAACCAATGCCTGTCTCAGTTTATTAAATAATTCCATGAAATGGGTGACATTTAGGCATACTTTAGTATGAGAGATTACACATATTGGCCTGGTCGCAGTGTGTCAAAATTGTCTATAAATGGCCATAGAAGTCCATGCAGCTGTACTAATATGACCATAATATACCATTCAATGTCCACCTATGATGAAAAAGTATCTAAAATGCTAAAGTGGAGATATTTTAAACTTTTTAAAACAAATTAGATTGTCGCGAAAAATGTCAAATTTTAACAGAGTCAGGTCTTTGGGTCTAGAAAATCGATGTTTATGTATTATATAACCAGGGAATGCTGATTGGTTCTTCTAATATAGCAGGAGAACTGGTTGTATCGCTTGTTTCATGCCTCTAGGCCCTATAATTTTAAAATTATTAACCCCCAAAAATGGAATATCGTACAAGTTTTACAAAAATATCACATTTCTAATATGCCATAGCTCCAAAAGGGAACAAATGTAAGAGTGCAACTTTTAACCATGTAACTATTGACCATATATCTACCATTCACCAAAATAAAATAAAAATTGAAAGGGGTTATTTTGACTTAATAGGCGATGAAGTTGGCCCTCTTTTGTGAACAGGGGTGGTGCATTGGGCCCCCAAAATTTTTTGATGAGCAAACCTTGCTGTTAGTCAGTAAATATTACTAAGCTAATATTAGCTCTAGTGAACTAGGTAGAAATCATTTAGTTACAGCAACTATAATATACATTTTACTGTATCACCAAATTTTGTTGAAACAGGAAAATTAGCTGTTTTTAACGTTTTTTGGTGACCCCTAAAACACACCCAAAACAAGTCAACACATATTGCTTGTTATTTTCCTCAAGTATGCTGACCAGAGCATTAGAATGAAAAGATCTAGTATTGTAAACAGTATATTGGATGAGATATGATGTCTCAAACATTGAATTTGTACTTGAAACTTTTGTCAATTTTAGCATAGGGGTCTTTGAGAGGGCATTTTTCAAAAAGTATTTCACATATCAGTTGAAAAATTGTCATGCTCAACTAAAACATCCATATGCTCACACTGAGAAAGTTTGAAGGAAATCCGTGACTATGAGTTGACGGGCATTGGTCCATCTTATACGGAATGACCCTGTTGATAACTACCTGTTAGAAAGTCCTTTATATGTATGTTCGAGCTGGATAGAATCTTTTGTGATAAATTAGGACCAATGTTAGTAAAATACTCATTAAATTTGTCTGCTATTTCTTTTTTGTCGTTAATGACTCTATTATTATAAATAAACCGTGATGCTTCAGTATTGTTTTTTTTCTTATTTAGTAATGATTTAATCAGTTTCCATGTTTCCGTTATATTATCTTTTTGTTCATCAAATTTATTATGAAAAAAATTTATTTTTGCTGTCCTAATTATCTGATTTAGCCGGGTTTATATATCTCTTGAACTGTGAGTCATTATACTTTGTCGGATATTTAATAAACTCCTCTTGTAATCCAGGGTTTAGTAGGATTTTGTTTAAATTTCTTAATATTTTTAAGTGGAAAGGCAGATTCATAGATGTTAGAGCATATAGTGTGGAAGGTGTTGTAGGCATCTTCACATGACTGTGATTCAATTACCTGGTTCCAGTTTATGTTAGCCCTATTGTTTTTGAACATTTCTATATTTTCCTTTTTGAAGTCTCTACAAGTTACTTCTTCTTTTACAAATGATTTTCCTTTTTTGTTGTCTTTTTCTATATAGAAAATAGGTAAATGGTCTGAAATGTCTACAACAAAGATACCTGATTGATTCTTGGCACTTACAGCATTATTCGAGATGATGTTGTCAATAACAGTAGCCGAGCATTCTGTAATTCTTGTTGGTTTCGTTATAAATTGATAAAAGCCAGATATTTTAAATAAATTTAATAGGTCTTGAGTGTAGAAGCTATGTTGTTTTAACAAATCAATATTAAAGTCACCTAATATATAAGCGGATTTCTTTTCATTTTGTATGGTATTTAGAATTCTTCCGAATGATTTCATAAATTTGTCGTTGTCACTTCCAGGAGGTCTGTATGTGACACCGACAAGTTTATTTTTAGTTTTTTCATTGGGAATTTCAATAAAAATAGTTTCAATAAATTCTTCATTCATTGACAGGTCATCTCTCAAATTATACTGTAAACTGTCCTTTATGTAGATGCCTACACCACTACCTTTTTTAGTTGGCCTGTGTTTTTCAATGAATTTGTAATTTTGCATATTGATTAAGTCCAGTGGTGAGTCAGGTTTCAACCATGTCTCGGTAATTCCTATGATGCTAAATTCATGTGAGCTGGAATCCATAAAGTTATTAAATTTATCAAAAATTTTTAGCAGCGACCTAATGTTAATATGAATCATTGAAAAGGTGATAGCATCAGTACTCTTGATAATATTATCATTAAATTCTTTCTGAAGTATATAGTCACAGAGTGGAAAATTCATACCTTCATTATCAATATCTGTTTCAGAGAAATTTGTGTATTCATTGCCCTGGTTAGAAGTATTTAGCTTGAATGGGTTTACAAGTATGTTTGCATTTATATATGTACTGTAGTCATATTTGGTACCTAGGATATTAAGCAGAAATTCGGTATCGTTTTCATAGTGATTAAAAGGAAAATTAGTTTGGTTACATTGAAAACACCACCATGGCTCATCAGAACTCTGGAGTTCTTCATAATCTGTGATAGTTAGCCCTTGGGAGCATCTTAAATGTACCCAATCACCACAACAGTCACATAGAATTGCACGCTGATTAGATTTGACAGGTTTGTTGCAGGATAAGCACGGGAACCGGACAGGCATGGACAGCAAAAAACGGAGTGGCTAAAGGCTATTGCTGGATACTGTGATGGAGGGATAGTGTTTATCTAATAAAATGAGATTATATATAATGTTAATGGATTAGATGGACATAGTTATGATATTGTCCGACAGTAAGAGAAGATCTATTGTTGGAGTTTGATAGATCACAAGTAAAGCGAGGCGACATATATGGGTAGCGGTGAGCATTTATGTAACCATAAGTTATGCCAGTTAGGCCATGGACAGATATGAGCGAAGGTAAGGCCAGGTGACATGTATTTTCGGAGAGTAGCGAGTATTCAGATCACAGGTTAGACAAGCCTATAGGCATTGGGATCGTAACTACATTTATGGATACTCACGTAACGATCATTTAAGTCATTGAAGATAGAACAGCTTAGCCCTTACATTGAGAAGTTTCAAAGAAAGTAGAATCTTTTTGATATCGAACGAATGTGTCTTTTGAAGTCAACCTGACTGGGAACAATTGCTGCCTAAGACAGCAACGGCTTCCAGACAAATTTAACCGAAAATATTCAACAATTTACCAAAGTGGTGACGTTGAAAATGAGATATATGGGGAGTTCATCGTTGAAAGTGTTGGGTAGCGGTTTCAGGCATATAAGCATTGTTGTTACTTCACCTACTTAGATAATTGGTAGAACAGACAGATATACATTTGGACTACATTTAGCACATACAATATAACAGTATGTACAACACCACTTACTAAAACAGACAGACAACAGATAACACATAGTGGTTTGTGTACTATATATTACCGTGTTGAGGATTTGCTTGGTGTCACAGTTTGCCAACTATTCTATGTGGATTCAAGTGATATCATCAGCTGTAGAATAATAATATGAAAGATTAGAACATTATATACATTTAACCCTTTCACGGCAGGCCAGCCTCTGCAGTGGCCTTGAGGAACTTCCATTTTTTCCAGACCAAGAGAATGCCATTTTTTAAATTTTAACACTAGAATGACTGACTCGATAGCGGAGCCCTTCATTCAAGTGGTAAACCCTGGAAAAAATAATCTCTTGGCTTGCAAAGGGCATTCAGGATATTTTTATTTTCTTGACTAGATTAGCCATTACAGGGTTAAATAAATACATATGCATCCATACATACCATTTATACACACTTGGAAACACATAGTCATGATATTGTCTAGCAGTAAGAGAAGATCTATTGTTGGAGTTTGATAGATCACAAGTAAAGCGAGGCGACATATATGGGTAGCGGTGAGCATTTATACAACCATACATTATGTCAGTTATGTCATGGGCAGATATGAGCGAAGGTAAGGCCAGGTGACATGTATCTTCGGAGTTTGACAAGTATTCAAATCACGAGTTAGACAAGCAGATAGGCATTGGGAATGTAACTTCATTTATGGATATTCAGGTAACAATCATTTGGGTCATTGAAGCTAGAACAGCTTAACCAGTTCATTGAGAAGTTTCAGAAAAAGTAAAATCTTTGTGTTATCGGACATATACTGTTGTGTCTTTTGAGATCAACCTGACTGGGAACCATTGCTGCCTAAGACTGCAATGGTTTCCAGACAGATTTAACTGATAATATTCAGCAGTTTTCAGAAGTGGTGACTTTGAAACTGAGATATATGGGTAGTTCATCGGTGAAAGTGTTGGGTAATGGTTTCAGGCATTTAAACATTATTGTTACTTCACGTACTTAGGTAATCGGTAGGACAGACAAATATACATTTGGACTACATTTAGCACATACAGTTTAACAGTATGTACAACATCACTTACCAAAGCAGACAGACAACAGATAACACATAGTGGTTTGTGTACTATATATTACCTATTACCGTGTTGAGGATTTGCTTGGTGTCACAATTTGCAAACTATTCTGTGTGGCTTCAATTGTTATCATCATCTGTAAAATAATAATATGAAAAATTAGAATATTATATACATTTAACCCTTTTGCGACAGTCCAGCCTCTGCTGTGGCCTTGAGGAATTTCAATTTTTTCCAGACCACGAGAATGCCATTTTTGAAATTTTAACACTGGAATGACTGACTCGATAGCGGAGCCCTTCATTCTAGTGGTAAACCATGGAAAAAATAATCTCTTGGCTTGCAAAGGGCATTCAGGATATTTTGATTTTGTTGACCAGATTGCAGGGTTAAATAGATATATGTGCGTCTATACATACTCTTTATACATATTTGGAAGCACATAGTCTTGATACTGTCCAACAGTAAGAGAAAATTTGTTGTATAGTATTTACATTTAATCCTTACACGGCAGGCCGGCCTCTTCGGTAGCCTCGGGGAAACTACATTTTTCCCAGACCAAGAGAGTAGCATCTTTGAGATTTTAAGACTGAAATGACTGGCTCAGTAGTCGAGCCTTTCATTCCAGTGGTAAACCCTGAAAAATAATCTTATCTTGGCTTGCCAAAGGGCATTCAGGATATTTTGATTTTATTGACCAGATTAGGGTTAAATAGATATATACACCTGTGCAAAAGTTAAGCACCAGCAAAAACAATAGAATGTAGAAACATGATGGTACAACTAGGCTGCCATACTTTTTGTCCCCGCGTTAGCTGACATAATTCCAAGTGCGAAATGCACATGCATGCATGACTTCACGCCGCTTGATGTCTGTGCGTGGCGGGAAACAGCACACGTGTTCAGTTATGTAAAAGTCCAGTTTGAGGTGTAGAACATTACATACAGATTTAGGCGGCAAGATTAGGAATTTTGTGTTCATGACCGTGGTTTATTTGTACAGAGAGAATTAGCTCTTGATTGTGAACCGCTATGGCAAGACGAAGGTTAAGTGATCGTGTGAAATGGCAAATCATAGGCATGCATACCACTGGTATGTCATGCAGAGAGATTGGCAGACAGCTGAACATTAACCATACTGTAATCAGTCGTTTGATTGCAAAACATGGGCAAACTAACGAGGTGAAGGACAGGCCTAGATCTGGAAGACCGAAGAAGACTACTGCCCGTGATGATCGAGCCCTAGTACGCCTTGTTAGGAGATCTCCATTCACCAACAGCAGAGTGCTCAGCCAGCAATGGGAAACGTGCAATAGAGTGTCAATGTCTACCGTCAAAAGGAGACTGTATGCTGCTGGCATGAAAGCTAGGAGACCTGTCAGACGTCCTCTCCTCACTGCACACCACAAAGAGGAGCGTCTGAGGTGGTGCAATGAAAGAAGACACTGGAACATGAGATCCTGGAGACGGGTACACTGGTCCGATGAAAGTCGGTTCCTGCTTCATGCCACAGATGGTCGAACTCGTGTATGGAGGTCCAGACGCACGGCGTACGACCAACGTAACATCATGGAAGAAGTTCCATTTGGTTGAGGATCCGTTATGATATGGGGGTGCATCTCATTTGATTGTAAGCTGGATCTGTTGACTGTACCTGGAACACTAAATGGACAAAGATATCAAGATTCCATACTGGATAGAGTTGTGGTCCCTCATTTTGTAAATCATGCACCTGGAACCCACCCTATATTCATGGATGACAACGCCCGACCACATCGTGCTAGAGCTGTGCATGAATACCTCCGCCAGAATGCCATTGAAACCCTACCATGGCCAGCAAGGAGCCCTGACATGAACCCTATTGAGCATATCTGGGACATTCTGGGAAACATGGTGAGAAGGAGGGATCCTCCTGTGCAGAACCTACAGGAATTAACAGACGCACTCCATCTTGAATGGCAACGAATACCACAATGGCGTATCAGTCGGTTGGTGACCAGCATGAGACGTCGTGTCCAGGCCGTCATCCAGGCATAAGGTGGATATACCCGGTATTAATAATGACAGTCTCAAACTCGTGCACAGATGTTAAACTTCGTTTTCAGACACCATTAATGACAATCTAGCCACGTGTGTCAACTGTAGGGCAATAGTTGTCAGTTGTGTCAACGTAACCATATTCAGGCCTCGTTTTCAAGTTCAAACAAAAACATACAGTGTTTCCCCACCACCATAATCAGCATTCCTCTAGTTGCATTATTACCTCTTGCACTAAGATGGATGGGTACATAAATGTTTATGCTATTGCTTTCTTCATAGCACATGAATATACCCTCGCATGTGCGTAAAAATAGGGTGGTGCTTAACTTTTGCACAGGTGTATATGTGCATCTATACATACTATTTATACACATTTGAAAACACATAGTCTTGATATTGTCCAACAGTAAGAGAAAATCTATTGTTGGAGTTTGATAGATCACAAGTAAAGCGAGGTGACATATATGGGTAACGGTGAGCATTTATATAACCATATGACGAGTATTCAGATCATGGGTTAGACAAGCGTATAGGGATTGGGATCGTAATTACATTTATGAATATTCAGGCAACAATCATTTAAGTCATTGAAGCTAGAACAGCTTAACCCCTTCCTTGAGAAGTTCCAGAAAAAGTTGAATCTTTGTGATATCGAACGTATACTGTTGTCTTTTGAAATCAACCTGACTGGGAATCATTGCTGCCTAAGACAGCAACGGCTTCCAGACAAATTTAAACGTTGAAAATGAGATATATGGGGAGTTCATCGTTGAAAGTGTTCGGTTTCAGGCATATAAACATTATTATTACTCCCCGTACTTAGGTAATCGGGAGGACAGACAATTAGACATTTGGACTACTTTTAGCACATACAATTTAACAACATATTTTTAAGCTTGATATGGAATCATATTAAGATTCAAAATTATTTATTTTCATATAACACATAGATTTTACATTTACACAACAGGAAGTCCACCAAAGGCTGAGCCTATACAGCGGTGGACCCCTTACATTTAACATATATTAAACATATAATTCAGTAATAGTTGGATCATGGGTGAAGATAATATAATATTTACATGTATACATTTAAGAAAATAGACAATTAACACGCACGCGCACACGTGCACGCACACACACGCGCATGCGCACACACACACACATGGGAATGGGGAAAACACATGCATATCTTGTTTACAATATTATTATTCTTATTATTATTATTGTCATATATAACAATGCGGCCTAATTTGTATCAACATTTCTTGGTGCATTATTATTATTATTATTATTATTATTATTATTATTATTATTATTATACACAACTGCATCATCAACATCAACAATTACGGATGCATTATTATTATTGCAGATGTGTATTTTACATTCTAGTTGTTATCCTGGCAACTGGGTACATACTTGTTTTTGTACTGCCATGGTGGTGACCTGCATTCATGTCATTGGTTTGGATTTTTAGTATCTTTCTAAGATTATTTTTTAAATATTTTGTTTAAAAGAGCTTTGTGTAAGAATTTGTGTGCATATATTTATATCTGTGTTGTTCCAGAGTTGTATTGCTGGGTGGGATGGTTTTTGTGTAGCTGTCATTGTTCTGTAATAGTTTTGGTGTAAGTTATTCTTAGTTCGTGTGTTGTGCGAGTGTATATCGGAGTTGTTCCTAAAAAGGTTTGATAATGAGGAGGGTAGATTGCCATTATAGTAGTCCCTTAAGATAGTGTATAGTTGGACAGCTCCAATGTCTTCAAGTTTTAGCATTTTTTCGGTTTTAAGGACGTCCTGGCCCTCTGCTGGCTGTGCGAATAATTTGATTGCCTGCGTTTGTAGTGATTTTAGATGTGCTAGTTTAGTTTTATGTGTGTTAGTCCATATTACATTGCAATATGTGATATGTGGAAGGATCAGTGTACAATATAGAGTTTTTAGAATATTAGGGGGAAGATATGGCTTAAGTCTGCGCATGATACCGATGTTCTTTGCTACCTTGGATCTCACTATTTCTATATGCTTCTCCCAGGTTAAGCTTTTATCCAGATAGACGCCGAGAAATTTGACATATTGTGCTTCGTGAATTTCGTGATTATTTACATGCGTCGCAAAGAATTATGGGTAATGTCAAAGGTCAAAGCACAAATAAATCTCTGGAGTCTGATATCTCTGCGGTTATGAATGCTGCGCTACAATTTTCCTCCTCATACCTGCATGTTTTATGGTGTTCTTATGTGTGAACTTCTTAGGGGCAGCTTGATGTGGAATCATATTAAGATATTTATGCAGCAGAATTAGAAAATCAAACAATATTAACGCAACTGGAGGCTGAAAACAATGTGGTCAAGCACATCCGTCCCGGTGCCAATTCGGCCCATTAATTCGCTGTTATGATTTTAAGTGGATTCACACTAGTGTATTTTGCATAAATTCAATATATAAATGTAGTTATATGTATTTTAGAAGTACAATTACAATATGCTTATTTTTAAGTCTGTAATGTCAGCGATTACGTGAGACTGACAGTGTACTGAGTGTAGGCCTACACATGTAGATCAGCTTCATATATTTGTATACATATAGTTAGGCTTATATAGTTTGTGTGTATGTTACTACGCATACTTGGGTCTTACAATTTCATTGTTCTAACATTCCCAATTTAACACTATATAATCCTCTAGTCTCCTAAAGACACTATTAGGCTACCTAGTGTAATCATTCAATGTAAATATGTGCGCATAGATTGTGCTATTCAGTGATAAAAGAATTGTCCCAGAGTATATAATTATGTTTATCATATTATCCATAAATAAACATCAGTCAAACAAACCACTCAGGCAGGCAGCCAGGGCAGGGCAATCAGGCAGCCAGGGGAGGGCAGGCAGGCAGCCATCATGTGCTGGCAGTCAGTCAGGATATGGCAGGTAATCAGACAGCCAGATCAGGGCAGACAGGCAGCAAGGGCATGGCAGGCATGCAATCAGGTAGCCAGGGGAGGACAGGAATGCAGGCAGCCAGGGCAGACAGTCAGTCAGGGCATGACAGGCAGCCAGAGTAGGGCAGGCAGTCAGGGCAGGACAAGCAATCAGGCAGCCAGGGCAGGGCTGGCAGGCAATCAGGCCAGTGGAGGACAGGCAGGTAGGCAGTCAGTCAGGGCATGGCAGGTAGCCAGAGCAGTCAGGCAGCCAGGACATGAAAGGTAGCCAGCCAGGACAGGGCTTGGCAGGGCACACAATTAGGCAGTAATCAAGGCAAGCAGCCAATCAGGAAAACAGGCAGCCAGGGTAATCAGGGTGGCAGCCAGACAACCAGGCATTTGGCAGCCCTGGCGGCAGACAGACATCCACCCATGGCCCCCATCCACCACCTGCCCACTCGGTCAGCCAGTTAGTTGGTCGGTTGATCAGCCAGTTGGTCAATCGGCCTGTCACCCACTCACTCACCCACCCAGTTTATCAGTCACTCGTGAGTCAGTTAGTGAGTCGGCCAGGCATGTACTCTATCGGTTGGTCGATCACTCACTCATGCAGTTAGTTGGTAGCCCAAAGCTCCCCATACATGATGCTAGGGCTATGCCACTGCAATGGTGCATATATATATACTGAATGGATTGTCCGAATGATCGCATGGCTGGCTGTAATTGAATTGAATCCAACTATTGATTGATTCATTTCTTTATTCTTTAATCATTGATTGCCTGAATGAATATTCTGATTGCTCTAGTGGCTGACTTGTTGATCCTTTGATTGCTAGATTGTTTAGGTGGGTGATCAGTAATCGCATTGTTCTGACAAATTATTGGATTGATGATGTGGTAGTGGGCAGTATCGGGAGAGTGTGAGTTAGATCTTCCCAATGAAAATTTTTAAAGTTTACGCTCGATATGAGAATCCTTCTAATACTTTAATTGTAGAGTTTAGACATAGGTTTGCTCTTAAAATAAAATTAAAACAATGCACCAGAACGTACCATATTTCACCCTAATTTTGGTTACAGATTTGGATTTCAAACAAAGAATCACTGAATTGCCATTGCTGGAGGTGGGGGGGGGGTGTATTTGGCTCGTCTATGGGTGGGGCGGTGTGGGGGTTATCATGAATGTAAATCTAAATAAAATATTTCTTTTCAGAACCGTACAAGCTTGTTTATTGGATTTAACACAGATACGCTACACGAGGACAAGTTGGCTTTTAAACTTTCGAGTTGCTTGCCATATACATATAGGGGGATTGGGTGGGTGGGATGTATTGCGCTAGCGACCCTTCAGATTTTCCCTCTCTCAGTGTATCCACCATAGCGCCCCTTAGGTTTTGGTCACACCCATCACCCCACCCCACCCCCCACCCCCCCCACCCGCCAAAGTATGTTCCTACACCCCTATGAATGTTGGCCCTATATATGATATGTGGTATAAATTTCCAAAGGATTAGCAGCCAACTGCTATTGTGGAAAATGGGTTAAAACATACAGCCCAACATGAAAGTGTTTTTAAAGATTTAATAACAAATATGTACATTCTTGATACCCCGGCCGTGGCTATTTTTTTGATCTGTGTGTGGGTGTGGTGGGGTTGGGGCATCGACACGCTAACCATCGAGGCTGCTAATTATATATAAATAAATAATAGTTACAAACTGTTAATTTGTATGTTTTAATCGATATGGGTATGAAATAAAAAAATGTATATATAATACCCGGCGACAGTCGCGGGAATCAAACAACAATACTACAAATTATATAGGTTGAGGGCATATACAAAAATAGGATATTTCGTGCGAATCGTGTTAGCCATATGAAATTTCTTTCATAAACATGCAGTGATTACTACGTAGGAATATTATTTTTATGAAGCGACATGTTTGCAAAAGGTTTATTTAGCTGAAAACACCATAAAAGCTATGTGATTATTGCTAAGCGAAGGCACACAAAGTGGTTTGTTTATGTGCTTTGACCTCTGACCTGACGTTTGCTGCACATGCACATTCGGTACTCTGAGATAGCTTATACAGTCATCATCATCATCATCTCATCATCATCTGGTGCGACGGTAAAGGCTGTTAAGCCTATTGTCGATCTAAAGACCCACAGTATGATTTACTCTTACTTGAGTAATCGGATGTGGACTAGATACGTATGTACATATATATACACATGTATATACAATTATATACAATGTTTAAGTACATTGGCTTACATGAGTTGGCAGTATTTAAATTTTTTTTTTTAAACACATTTTTCTTAGGCTTAAATGCCAAGGATTGAATCGTGGCAGGTGCATCCACAGATAGTCCCATATGAATCGTCAGTGTGTCAGTATATCAGACATGTGAAAGCTGGTCTGCTAACCTGAGACTTTGTCTTGGCGCGGTGGTCCAGTGGAAAGATGTCTGGTTGCTGATGCTATGCGGTGTTGCAGTATGGCGGTTCGATCCCCGACCGGGGAGATGGTGATCAACAAATTAAACTAATGGGTGCATGACTGTCGGCTGGATAGCGTGTGGAAATCGAAGCCACACGTTGCCAGTGCGTCAATAAAATACATATACTGCCAGAACCGTGATGGAGTCAGAGGACAATAGGCTTAAATGCCAAGGATTGAATCGTGGCAGGCGCATCCACAGATAGTCCCATATGAATCGTCAGTATATCAGACATGTGAAAGCTGGTCTGCTAACCTAAGACTTTGTCTTGGCGCGGTGGTCCAGTGGAAAGATGTCTGGTTGCTGATGCTATGCGGAGTTGCAGTATGGCGGGTCGATCCCCGACCGGGGAGATGGTGATCAACAAATTAAACTAATGGGTGCATGACTGTCGGCTGGATAGCATGTGGAAATTGAAGCCGCATGTTGCCAGTGCGTCAATAAAATAAAATACATACATATATCAGCAAATGGATAGATATCTCCATATGTATGTCTCTGGAGGTATATCTCAATGTTTTACATACACCGCATACATGACATACTATAACATGAGGGAATAATACTAAAATTACAGTTAGTGTGAATGGTATATTCCCCACACCTTCTCATGGTAATACAGAACTATTTTAGGGCCGGTAAAGAGGTTCTTCTCCAGTCCAAATTACGAATACTTCTTAAGTACAATGGATTATTTAATCCGCTTATTATTTTATTTATTTATTTATTTTTCCTTTTGATCCATTTAATTTGTACTCTGATAAAGGGGTTCATCACCAAGCCTCTTTCTACATATGATTTTTCTGTGAATGTTTTAGTTTTACGGAAGGATTTATGTTAACACACATATATCTATTCACTACTTTGACTTCATCCATGTATTTCCGCCCACACATTGATTTACACATATACAATCACACATCTGCATGCATCTGGGTACCTGTACAGTAGGTACAGACGCATACGTACGCATGCATACCCAGAGACATACCCAGCGCTCCAGATAAGGCATGTACAAGCGTACTGTACGCATAGAAATCATCCATGTACGCAAACGTTTAAATATTCATGCGTACCATGTGCGCCTCATGTAAATACAGTACACATCAGTGTATTAAACTGCCCATACTGGTCTGTTGTCATTATCAAATCTAGCCTACTCAATTACACAAAGGGGAATCTGAACACGCTAGTCACATACTATGACATATAATGATATAAACACTGGTAAAAGCCATGACTATACTACTATCACTAAACGGTATGATCTCTATCTCCGCAAGAGGGTATGCTTATTCTTTATTACAAGACCTTTCCATTACATCTGTGCACCTATTGGTGTGCAGGCCAGGGGTCAGTTACATTTAAATGTAACTAGTTACAGTTACATTGGACTATTACAGTTAAAGTTACATTGGTTGAGCAATGTAACTAGTTACATTTCAGTTACTTTGCATAATGTAACTAAAGTTACATTTCAGTTACATTAGTTACTTTGTCTGATAATTACTATGAAGAACTATGTGGACATGAAAGTCATCATACAAAGTGTAATTTTTAGTCTGATCAACCAATTTGAGATACATAGTAGGAACAAAATACCACTATAACCACTGATATAATATACTGACAGAACTGAATTTATTTCAGATATAAAATATAAAACCTGCTGAAATTTGTTCAATGAATTTGACTGAATTTTATTGTTGCCATATGCAATAACAAATTTCATTCAATTTGTTTCCAAAATAATAAGATGCTTTCATTGTAAAAATGTGCATACCGGTACATATTTCTTCCTCTAACCCTTTCAGCCATGCAAGTCAAATAACAAACAATAATTTTATTGTAAGAAATATTTGGCTGATGTTTTGAAACTAATTTGACTGAAAGGATTGATAGGTATCAACATTTTGCAGTGAAATTAGTTTCAGTATGTTCAACATATTATCCTTGGAGCATGGACTTTCTACAGTATGATAATCCACCATTTACCATGAGCAATACAAGTTTCTAGTGAAATTAGCTTCAAAATCTCCATCAGCTTTATTGTATGCGTAATTTAAAGTAGCAATTTAAATATGTCTGCTGAGTACTTTAGACAAATTTTACTTTCAAAAGATGTTGCTTCATATGGCAGAAACAGCTTTTTTCAGGTCAAATTAGATTCAAAATATTCAACAGCTTTCCAGTACACTAGTTTCATTCCACAGCCTTTATAAATTTGTCTGCTATACCAAAATGGTTGATGGCTTGACCTTTATCAATGGCATTTTCCTTTGATGTTTATCACCACACCTATGTGAATTGACCATAGTTTGAGTATAGTTGCTGAGCAATGATGTCCTAAGCTGGCCTAATCAATAGTATATAAAGAAAAGAACAGGACATGTTGTTAACACCTATTGTGGCAGATCTTAACTTTCTTTACAATTCAACATTTGCTGTTTTTAATCCTTTTAACCCTTTAACACTAAAGCTGGACAAACAACTTTTGCAGTGGTGTTGAGAAATGTCCATTTCCAGAAAAATATAGGATTACTTTTGAAAATTTACCACTGGAATGACTGGCTCAATAACCAAGTCAGTCATTCCAGTGGTAAATTTTCTAAAATAATCTCATTGTCTACAAATGGATATTTACTATGAGAAAAATACAATTTTCTTTAACAAATTTGAGCCTTAAAAGGTAACTTAATTCTCTAATGATTTAGTAAACAACATGTTTCTATGGTAGCCTAATGTAAAAGCTGTATAAGAATTTGGTTAAAGTTATCACTGCCTGATGTAGCAATAACATTCAGTCAGATTATCATATCTAACAAGCATATTTTGAGAATAATAGCATGTTGTAAATATCACATGCAGATATAGAATAACCCTTCACTGGTCAGGATTGGTCAAGAAAATCAAACCTTTGGCCTAGCAAATCTATTTTGCAGGCTACAGGATTAATCTTTGAAAATTTACCACTGGAATGATTGGCCTAATATTCATGCCAATTATTCCAATGGTAAATTTCAAAAATAAATATCCTTGATACCTGGAAATAAAGTTGCTGCCCAAAGCATCAACATCTTCCAGTCAAATTAGCTTCAATATATTAAGCAGCTTACTTTAATGAGAAAATTGTAATAAATCTATTAGAAAAGTTTGAATTGTAACTGAAAAGTAACTGAAATTTCAGTTACTTTTGCAATGTAACTGGTTACATTTCAGTTACTGTAACTGAAAAAATTCTTCAGTTACAAGTTACTTCAGTTACATGAAAAATGTAACTAAGTTACAGTCAGTTACAGTTACAAGTTAGAGTTACCCCAGCCCTGTTGGTGTGTCAATTAAAAAAATTCAATTGACATTATTTTCGTACATATTGCCAAATGAGCTAAAATATCACCGGAACTTAGTTGTTCAAGACATAATTTAGTTGGAAATAGGATTACAGGCATAACTTTTACAGTATCCGTCATGACCTCATAACCGTGATAAGTTCGACCCAGACCATAATCGGACCCAGACCATAATCGACCGCAACAATATAATCCGAGTTTGTCTTTCACAAACTCTGAATCTCCAGGAAGGCATATCTTATATGGCATTGTAATTAGGGATGGCATATGAGTGGAGATGGAAGATTTTTTAATTGTCAATATTTCATTAGATACGGCAAAATATACAGAAATATTTGTAAAAATGTGTTCCTTCACACTAATTTTAATTGGAGAGGTAATTATAGCAATAACTTTTAATATGAAATATATAACAATTTCCGTAGTTAGGCTAAAGCATTAATCTGCCAATAACAACTGCAAGTTCTCGTCACCTGATTTAGTTTACCGGCAAATATTAAAAGATCTGCTCTCTTATTACAGTAAACAATATATTAGCGCTTCTAACCTGGGATTATATTTTTAGTAAAGACACTTGCCAAGATTAAATGAACAATATTCTAATTGCCATAACCTGTCTTGTCAGCGCTTCTATACCTTAGTCCCATCTTAATCAAATAGGAAGCAAAAAACTGGAATTTCCCTTTTAAATAAAGAAATACGCTGAAAATGTGGGGTGTAAACACTTCTTTTTATTTTATATATGTCAATGATACATGTATGTTATAGTTGAAGCTATGCTAATTATTTTGAAAATGGTTTGACTGTAACTTTTGCAAGTGAAACTGTGGTCTGTAATTTATTTCAGTCAAATTAGCTTCTATATTTAACTCCTTTAAAACAAATTGTAGAATTCAGAATGACAAGTATTATTATAGCAATAATATTTATTCATTTGCCAGTATACCACACAAATAGTCTTTAGAATGCTAATGCATGTCTATAGGCTAATCTATAGGCTAATCATATCCCCCACCATAATGCAGCTAGATTTAAAATAAACAAACTTTTGATATAAAAATATATTTCCATTCAGAATTAAAATCTGGTTGTCATGACTGACTAGTTAGTTGATCAATAGCAATGAGTCCCAAACACCCTGCCCCAACCATGATATGTAACTAAATAATGGTAAATTTTTAAAGTTTGCTGGTCTTAGGAAATAACATGGAGGGTGGGTGGGTGGTGGGGGTGACTAGTTTATGCCTTAATGCTAAAGCCAGTCAAAACAGCTTCTGCAGTGGTCTTGGGAAATGTCCATTTACAGACCAAGAGAAGACTGTTTTTGAAAATTTACCATTGGAATGACTGGCTCGATAATCAAGTCAGTCATTCCAGGGATAAATTAAAAGAAATAATTTTCTCCTGGTTTGAAACTGGACATTTTCTCTGAGAAAGTAGAAATTTTCTTGAACACATTTAAGGGTTAAAGGACGACACAGTGGTCACAACAGGAAAAAGGACTGATTGCAGCTGTAGGATATTTCTACTACTACAGCCGCAGAATACAGTAATCATACATACATACTGTAGCATGATGATCTGATGGTACAATTACAATGCACTGATTGTTACACCTTCATATGGTAAGGATAATGTATAACAAAACACCATTTATTATATTGTTAGGGGTGGGGAGGAGGTTAATTGTTCAGTATTCAGTAACAGCAAGTCTTGTACTCCTCATGAATTTTTGTGTACGCGTCAGTTGAAAAATTAAGGCTTGCCGTATTCCCAACTGAAGAAAGTTATCTGCACAATTACCCATTCTCCTTCGATCAATACGTACGTTACTTATTGAAAGTACAGCTCAACTGAAGCTGTGCTCTAGGACTCTAGACTTAGAAAGCTCTACCGGATCCTGGAATCGGGTACCCGGTTCCCAACAACTGGGTACCCGCCTGCCAATGACGCCCATTCTTGTTTGCATAGCAACTAGAGATACACACTTTTTGTCTTAGGAGAAATCTTGGTTTTCTTTGTGACTTCCCTGTTTCTATCTACTGGATTAATAATGGAAAGCGCCACTGAACCTCAGGTCGTATTCTGTCATATTATTTCTCTAGTTATATGGAGACTTATGTCTCTGAAATTTCGTGTGTTGCATGTCCCATTTTCTGAATCACGGAACTGGGATGTGTGGTTACAACGCAATATGCCAGATAAGATCGCCTTTAAATCCCAACCGCGATTGGGCAGTAATATGAAACTTTAGGCGTCTATGTACGGTTTTTAACACTAAAATCGGCTTACGTCGTTCTTGCGTGTGGTCTGAGCGGGTGATGTCACACCCTTTTATTGCTCGGATAATTTGGTGAAGGAAATGTTTCATTAATTCGCGCATCTTATTCTTGGTAGCTGCATGCGCTTTTGTACCAGAAACTTTAAAATTATGTCACGTTTTGTGTGTAATCACGATCTGTTTGCATTGAATGATCGTTGATCTCAAAATTTTTGATTAAGATGTGTGTTCTGCGGCATTACCATTGCGTTCGTTTGAGTAGTATAATTTTGAAATTAATTCTTAAATATACAGCGAATGTATCCAATACGGTTCCTGGTTCCATTTTATACATCCTGCAGGATCAATTTATGGGTGCATTATTGGCCCGCACTGGTTCTTGTCGCCAGCTTGCGCGATCTTGGTTGTAATGCTGTGGGTGTTGGGTGCCAGAGTTTTTATCTTATAATTTATTGTCAAACTATTTGAAAATTATTTGTCTGCTTTCCATTCCCGTTTCATTCTGCTTGCTTATTTAGGTCTTGTGCTTGTTTTCAGGCCAGGCCTACCCCGCCATCATGTCTGGAGTGCCACAAGTTCGTTAAGGTCGCCTACAAGGACCATGTCTGTTATCGTTGTGCCAAGTGTAGCGTTGACGATCAGTGTAGTGTCTGTGCAGTGTGGCCCGTCAAATTGTTGGTCGAGTTCCTTGCCCAGAAGGACTTGGCGGGGTCTGACGCGGGGTCAGGCGGACCGAAAAGAAATAGAGGAGCGTCCGTTTCGGCCCCTGGAGGCGCTCCTCATCCGCAGTTGGAGGGTTCGGAGATGGCAACCCCAGCATGGTTTGGGTGCACTACGCAAGGCTTCTTGCATAGCGTCCTACCCATGCTGGTGTCGTCTCTGATACCAAAGACTGGTGCAACTTCTCCATGTCCGATATGGACCATGTCCTTGGACAGGGTTCTGGACTGGTTACCAAGGGGGGGCCATCTTGTATGGCTCCCTGGCAGTCCCATCGGGTGCAAGGCTTCTTGCATAGTGTCCTACCCACGCTGGTGTCATCTCTGATACCAAAGACTGTGGTGCAACCTCCCCATGTCCGGTACGGACCATGTCCTTGGACAGGGTTCTGGACTGGTTACCGAGGGGGCCATCTTGAATGGCTCCCTGGCAGTCCCGTCGGGCTCCGGCCTGGCGGGTCTGCTTATCTGCGGCAACCGCCGTGTGGTCCAGTAGCGGTAGCCAGTCCGTCGGGCATTGGAGCCATCCGCCAAGACGGTTCCAGTGTCTTCATCCTGTGACAACTCTTCGGGATCTGAGGATGAGGAGGCCGAAGAGGAGAGGTTGGTGTGGCCTGAGATACTGCGGGTGGAGCGCATTGTGGTCAATTCCATCCTGGATGGAACCGCCCTCCATTTGTCTGGCTTGGCGCCTAGTCCATGGAACAGTGTGTTTCATGGTGTAGTGGCGGAACCGCACGGTACCGCTGTTGTTAGCTATCCAGCAGTGACTCCTTTCCGGTAGGCTTGCACGATTTCGCGATTTGATCGAAAATCGTGATTTTGAAAAAAGTTGCGATTTTCTACGATGTAATTGAAAAATCGTGAAAAAATTGAGCAGACTAAGATTTTAAAACTCATCATTCAGCAGTAAAAAAGTATAGTTATAATCCATTCGCGCATGTATCCATTGTGTTTTTTCTTGATCGCTTCACGCTTGTGTTCACTAAGTCCTAATCAAAACACAAAGCTTTATGGTAAACCAGCTAACAATAGCGAGGTAACACCGTTGTCATTGAGAAAACCAGCTAGTTACTCCGTCGAATCGCCATATAATTTTCTTTCTTTCGCTGCAGACCCCGAGTCTGTCGTGAAATACCAAGTATATACTTAGTTGCAGAGTGTTAGGCAATAATCACTGAACATAATTCTTTTTAATTCTTTTAGAAATTTCAGGCTGTATACTAATTTTTCCTTTTTGATTCGGTTGTCATGCCTAATTAAAGAAAATGACGCAACAGCATTCCAGATTGTTGTATTTTGAACTGTGCGCTCTGTTGATTACTCTTAAATGTAAATCGTACATTCTGAAAGCAACTATAAACTGCACTATAGGACGAGTTTACGTCGTTATTATCATAGCTACTCAAAGCTACCGTCCTATGTATATGGATTGCGCAGTATCTCCCCGGGTACTAATATTAGTGTCTTCGCGCTTCTCGGGTAATGACTTAAACTCGTCCTACAAAGGGAGGCTATACGCGGAAGCGGAATTTATATTTTTACTCGACGTCATTGTATGTCAAATTTTGATGAAATAAACAATGTTTATTAAACTATACGTAATATTTAGGTGGTCCCAATTAATAATTTCACTCCTGCGATTATGAATATAAGGTATACATTAAGCATAGACATAGGATGATAAGAATTTGTCGCATGAAATTGTGTTCTAATTTCGTGAAATTTTTTGTATCATTTATTTCAACTTTTTCTAGAAATTCCAAGTCCCAGTTTTGGTGACTTGTCATGTTACCCCGGTTTATACTTTTGGGAATTTGGACCTACGATTTAATCGAAAATCACGATTTCTTTTATAAAATCGATCGCAATGTTTCAAAGCAAAAATCGCACAACCCTACTTGCCGGGAGGCTGCTGCTGGTAGACCCGTGAACACATCAACGGGTGATGTGTTTATGGGGGTGGCTTCCTCGGAAGTGGACTGGTCCGATCCTCTGGCTTGTCTAGCCAGGGTGGACCTGTTCATGGTCTCGGCCACAGCTGAGGAAGACATGCTCCATCCGTTGGTTGCATCGATTCGGACGGGGGTCCCATTGGACTGGATCCAAAGTTCAAGGAGTTGCTAGAGGCTATATATGCCAAGCAACTCATGACTAAGAGTCAGCTCCCTGCAGCCTCTAGGGAGGTGTGGGCAAGGCGCCGTATCCCCAGGGGGAGTACGAGCGTTATGTTGTGGTCCCAGTGGTCACTGAGGATGACCGTTGGGTTCTTGGCATCCAGAGTGCAGGAGTCCTGTCCCTCCGCGATGAGGGGGTGGGGGCAGCTATGAACGCTGTCAATCACTCCTATCGCTTGCTTCAGTCGGTGTGGGCTGAAGCTGGGGCAGGCCGCCCTGCTGCGCTTTCGTGCGTCAACGACGGCCTTGTGCAAAGTCGGTTAGCGGTGAATCTTCAGCTAGTGCTAGTGCATCAGGTGCATGCACTAGGGGCTGTAGCGAAACCGCTAGCTGCTCAGCCTTCCTCCAAGAGGCAGAAGAAGCATAAGAGCAAGGCAAAAGCCAAGCCAGCTCCTGCTCTTGCTGATCCTTCTCACCCGCCTGCGGCTAAGATGGCGAGGAAGGTTGTGGAGGCCCCTGCCCAACCTAGTGGTGGCCGTGATCGCCAGAGAGGCGGTAAGGGCAAAGGCAAGGGCGGAAAGAAGGGAGTGGATCGTACCTGAGGGTACGATAGCTCCCTTAGTATCCGTCTAGACCACGCCTGTGCACTAGGAACAGTGGTGCTAGTTAGACTAGTCAAGCCAAGACCAAAATGGTTCTGTCTCCCTCATTAAGAGCGGGGGGGGGGGGGGGGGGGGGAGCGGATCGTGAGCCAGACACCCGCATTAGGCGTCAATGCGCCTATAGTGGGTGGAAGGCTCATGTTTTTCGTTCAGGTTTGGCGAGGTGTGACATCAGACAGTCTGGTGTCAGGTTTGCTACTGAAGGGAGCGATAAAACCAGCAAACCTGGGAGCACTCTGGGCTTCTATTCAAACTGGTTCCTTGTCCCCAAGAGCACAGGGGGGTGGAGACCTGTACTCAATCTCAGGCCATTGAATTGGTTTATCCATACGCCTCGGTTCCAGATGGAAACTCTGAGATCGGTAATGGCGGGATTGAGGAAAGGAATGTGGTGTGTGTCGATCGATCTGAAAGATGCATATTTCCACATTCCAATGAACAGGGGTTGTCACAGGTTTCTGAGTCGTGTTTCAGAATTGTGTCTGGGAGCTTGTAGTCTTCCCATTCGGCCTGTCGACAGCCCCAAGGGTTTTCACCAGAGTGGTCCTAGCGGTGACAGCGTTTCTCAGAAGAGAGAATGTGGCACTTCACACCTACACAGATGATTGGCTTATCAAGGTGGACACGCCAGCCAGGTTAGGAGTGGATACTTCTCTGACTCTGAAGTTACTTTCAGATCTAGGCTGGATAGTCAACAGGGAGAAATCCAAGTTGATGCTCACCCAGCATTTCATTTATTTGGAGATGCGATTCGATCTTGAGGGCAGGGTTTACCCATCAGAGCCCAGAGTGGTGTCTCTGTTAGCCATCCTCAAGAGTTTTCGATTGGGAAACCACATTCAGGCAACGAGGTTTCTTCAGATGCTGCGCTAATGCGAAGACCTATCCAGTTGTATCTGATGTCTCTGTGGAAGCTGAGAACAGACCCCCTGTCAAATCTGGTACCAGTTTTGGAGCCAATAATGTTGCATCTTGTATGGCGGAAGGAGCATCAGAATCTCCTAGTAGGAGTTTCGCTTCACCTACCACATCCCAGCTGTCCGTGTACACGGATGCATCGTTGGAGGGGTGGGGGTTGCTTGCCTGGGAGAACACCAGGTTTCGGGCACATGGGCTCTCCAAGAGAGTCAGCTGCATATCAATCTGTTGGAAATGATGGCAGTGGAACTGGCACTGGAAAATTTCTTCCAGAAGTCAGGGGCAAGGTGATATTGATACGGTCGAACAATTCGACAGTAGTCTCACACATAAATCACCAAGGAGGGCCCAAGTCACACACACTGTATGAAAGTGTGGCACTTGATTCAATGGTGCAGGAATTACTTAGTTGTTTTGAAAGCAGCTCACATTCCTGGGTGATTGAACATTCTGGCGGATGCTTTGTCTCGCAGACAGAGAATTCTGCCAACAGAATGGTCTCTCAACCCGCTAGTTTCTACAAAGGATCTGAGCATTGGGGCAAACCAAATGTGGACTTGTTCGCCACAAAGGAAAATGCTCAAATCATGACTTATGTCTTGCAGATTCCAGATCCAAATGCTGTCGATGCGATGCTCTGTTGATAAGCTGGAGAGGGATGCACGCGTACGCATACCCACCCACCATTCGTCTGCTGAAGATCTTGGTGAAGATCTGGGAGGAGCCATGCCTGGTCCTGCTAATAGCACCATATTGGCCCAGCAGGGCATGGTTCATGGATCTCCTGGATTTGCTGGTGGACAATCCAGTGCAGCTGCCCCAGATTCTAAACATAATCTCCCAGGCGAAGGGCCGCTTCCTACATGAGCAGTCCGAAATGTTCAAATTGACTGCGTGGGTGTTATCAAACAACGTTCCATGTCGGAAGGCTTTTCTCAACAGGCTGCAAGTTTGATCGCAGCCGCGAGAAGGCGGTCAACCTTCAAGTCATATAACCACAAGGTTAACAAATTTGCAGAGTGGTGTGAAGAAAAGAGTGTTGATCCCTTTCAGTCCACTATTCAGCAAATAGCAGACTCTATGAGCTGTACTTTACAGGACTGGCTCATGTCACTATTGCTGGATACAAGTCAGCTTTGGCATCAGTTGTCCCTTGTTTAGCCAACAGGGATAGTCCGGAGGTGGCCCAGTTAAACATGATGGTGAAGGGAATGAGCAATCTCCGACCGAGACAACCAGTAGTCATTCCAGCCTGGAGTCTATCTTTAGTGCTTAATGTGCTAGCCAAGCACCCATGCGAACCTTTGGGTTCGGCTAGTCTAAAGCATCTGACTCTTACGGCGGTTTTTCTATTGGCAGCTTCCTCAGCTAGAAGGCGCAGTGAGATCCATGCACTTTCAGTAGAGAGGGACTGATTTATTGTCTCTGGAGAGGGTCTGCGACTGCTACCAAGAGCAGAATTTATGTCAAAGAATCAATCTTTGAAATATCCCGGCAAAGCTATCATTATACCAAAACTAACTAGGTTTGATTGTGATGCCAGTGCCTCGTGTCCAGTCCATGTTTTGACCAAGTACAAGAAATGGGCAGACTCTACTGTCAAATGATAGATATCTGTGGATCTGCCATATGGCGCCGCATCCATGGATACTACCTCTCGTTGAGTAGTAGAATGCATTCAAACTACCCACGAGATTGCGATTGGGCACCAGGTGCAATGTGCTAGGGCTCATGATGTTAAGGGAATAGCTGCCTCGACCGTTCTATTCAATGGTGTCCCGTTAGAGGACATCATTGCGATTGCACAATGGCACTGTGAGTCCTCTTTCATGGATTATTATATGAGGGACATGTCAGGCTCCGCCAATCCACTCGCTTTAGCTGTTTTGAAATGATAGTCTAGTGGCCACACTGCTCATCTCCTTTTGATAACTTTGTAAAGCAAAAGTAGTAAGAGCAGACATGGTCAAACGAGAGGCATTCAACCGTATGAGACACGTTTGGTGGAAGGTGTGTTGGCTGGTGGCGCCATGTCTGGAATCCATAATTCATGAGGTAATTCAAGTTTGACAGTTTTTTGTATTATGTTTATATGTCATGATCATTATTCTTATATATTCATGCTCATTCCCAGGCTTATATGTGTCAAGAGCTGTTAACCCTCTTCGCATATTTGTGTTTCAGGCGAGATGCATGTTTGTGAGTTTTCTCCCTTTTTTAGGAGAAAGAGGGTGGGGGGGGGGGGGAGGTGCGGTGATGCGAATGTGATTCAGTCCCTAACCTGTCGGCCCTTCTAGGTCACTGTGTGACAAGTTTAAGTCTAAGTTTCTTTCTCTAGGGGCAAAAGAGGCTTTGTATGGCGTGCCCCTTCCCACCAGGTTACTGACTAAATCTGGTGTTATCAATAAGTAATGTAATGGTAAGTATTGATCGAAGGAGAATGAAGGAAATTTCAATTTCCCTTTCTCCGGGATCTAACAATACTTACCATTACATTGCGGACCCTGCCTCCCAGTAGGGCTGGGCGGTATACCGGTTTCACACCGTCTCACGTTTTTTTATGGTGACGGTTTAAAAACCATTACGAAAATAAAAAAACGAAAAACCGTCCATAAGATCGCCATTGCGCAAAATCTGGTGACTGTCCGAAACCAGTTTGTTCTTGAATTGCAGTTTAATATTATCATCTAGTCTAACCATTTGCTACTAGAGACATAAAATACAGTCATCTATAACTATTAGCCATGGGAAAGCAAGGGAGATGGTGAAATCCCAACAAATCGGCCAATGACGATCCTCGGCAAATATGATTTTATTTGCCAGCAATGAATTTTACATGATGTAAGCGGGTTCAATGTAAGATTGGATAATTTGAAAATCAAAAGTTCTTTGCAACAAATAATCCTTTTTTCAATTCGAGTTTGTACTATGTTTAATTAGGATTCCAAATGTGACATGATACAAAAAAAAAAAATCAAGAAACGCGCTGCGAAAACAACGTCGCTATGCAATGAACTCCCAATCCAAACAAATCATTATTACCCTTAGATTTCGCCAAACATAAAATGATCCATCACGGACTACGAAATGAAAACGAGTAAGTCGCTTCTTACGTTGGCGGAGTAGTTACAAGTAAAATACACCTCTTAGCCTCTCAAATACGAGCAGGCGTAATGTGATTGGTTGTTAACAAATTCTTCCGCCGGGATATTCACTACTATCGATTTTGTGAATGAAATTCGTAGTATTTTTTATCACGTGACTTTTCTGCTCGATAGGCGTTAGAATCACATCGTTTTATTTTATGGCCCGGTCTTTTTCGTCTTCGTATATCTTCAAGTACGAAGTGTTGATTTAAGTAGATTTAAGTTAGATTCACGAATCATTGCGTTTATGTTGTCAAATTATCATAATCTCTTTATTATGTGACATATGAACCTCGAAAAATAGTCAAACACATTTTTTGTGAGAATTCTTGAGGCACGATTTCCGGGAAATGATTACTCTTTAGTTACGTGCTGAAGGACAATCACCCGCTTGAACGACAGTTTATTGAGGAGTATTACTAAATACCGAGTACTCGAAATACAAACACATGACTTGAGAGGATCACAAACTGAAGATAAAAACTGATACACTGTTTTTAATTGAAAGTTTTGATTTAAAGTTTATAGATAGATTGGTAAGGGATTACCTCACCAAAAACCATAAATAATATTATTCCTACCTCGTTACTACAACTAATGTTAATAACTTGTAGAGCAGAAAAGAATGCTTAGGTAAAATGCACAAATATACAGATGACTATTGGACATTAGCATAGATTGGTGAAGGATGACCCCACCAAATCATGTGTGTGGTGCATCTTTATCACATTTAGACAATTTTACTGCCTTGTTTACAAACTGGATGTAGAGATAATTTAAGTATTCTGAATATTTGTACTATCAGTACAGTGTCCACATGATTACTTAAGAGTGAAAATTTTCACACTTAGGCAAAGGTATGATAAACAGTCGATAATAGCCGCGATCGAAAACAGCCGCCAGTAGACCCAAAACAGCAGCCGGTAGAGCGATAACAGCCGCCGCTGCGTGTAGTATCTTATAGTATCTCGTGTCTAGTTATTTTATCATCTAAGATTATAATTATGTTTTTACTGTGAAAATTATATTATTTGATAATTTATTACTGTCATTAATATTTGTTTCTTTTCATCAGCCAGTGGTTAATTCGATTCCCGCGCACCACTGGTACTACCATGGATATGTAGTCCATAGACATATAGGTTTGTAAATTGCAAAGTTTTAGGAATGGATGAATACAGTTTTAGTTTTGCCCCACCCATCTCTAGTTAAGCAGCTTAAGCTCCACCCACACTTAGTCAGTATTGGGATCGATCGATCCATGCACTCCCAGAATCTCAATTTCCTGAAAATTGCAGGTCAGCCGTTTACTATTTTGAAACTAAGTTGACTGGGCACTATTGTTGTAATAAAGACATACAATTCGTAGGCTACAATTTGGCGCCAGTTGACAGACTATTAAGCATTTATGAATTAATTATGTAATTCATGACGTAATTGATTGTGACGTCATAGATCGATAGATTGTAGACTTTTATAATTTATTGTTGATATGTTCCTAAAGTTACGATTTTGCATGATTTGTTATTAGATTTGGGTTAGTTGGGTTCATCTAATATGCATATATAAATATACAGGTAAGCTGTTGAATATTTTGAAACCTATGGCAACAACAGCGGCCAGTCGAATTAGTTTCAAAATATTCAAGAGAATCTTTATTAAATAGGCCTAGTAAAGACATACAGTTCGTACAACAACGCTTAGTCCGTCATCAATTATGCCTATATAATAAGTTGTACATATATAATTTATACTACCATCAATCTCGTAGGTGATGTTCAACTATACTGCATCATCATCTACAACAGCATCAGCTACTTCATCATCCACTTTTGCTGCTTAGGGAACAAATGTGGGGTGGAAAGAAAGTAAACAGGTGTTATTTTGAAACTAAAACATTATTATATGATGGGATGGAAAGAAAAAAACCTTGAAAATTAATATATTATAAGCCCCGCGTGGCTGATGTAACAATAATAAGGGAGATAAATCTGGATGGTTTATTTCGATTGTCACTAAACCTAATCTTCCTTATTATTGATACGTCGAAATGACTGCAGTTTCTAGCTGGGAATTAAAATGTGTTCATCTTTGTAGATGCATAATGTCACTATGTACATCACATATATGGTTATGGCATGAGATGTGGTGTTTATTATTGCTGTGAATCTGCGTAAAAATATGTGATATTGGATACGGGTTACAAATGTTAGTATAATGAATTGGCATGCGGAAGTCGAAACCATGTAGGCCTACTGATCCAGTGTATCGGAAGTACCAAACTGAAACATATATTACAGCTATGTTTTCTCACTTATATACAATGTCTAGCTCATGCACATACGCACGCACACGCAAGCACCGGCACATGAATTATTATAAATATTTGTACAATATGTGATGTGGTGTCTGTTCATCTTGTAAGCAGTGGCCTATATATGATTATGATAACAATATGCGTTGTATGAGTGTTTGTTATTGTTGAGAGAGAGGGGGGAGGGTGGATTTTCAACAAACTATATTAATAGTAGGAACCTTTGCGTTGCGTATGCTAATTCTTATTGAAAGTCGCATAGAAATGTTTTTTGAGAACCAACAACCACTCAAGTGTTCCACTAAATTTAAGAACTGCCAGAATCCGTCATATGTCATAGAATCATGTTGCTGCCCCACGTAAACGCGTTTTAGTGGTCCACCATTAGATAGCTGGCCCTATACAGTTAGCTAATTAACCTCCAATACTTAAGATGCACCATCATCATACATTAGATTTATTTAGAGTTGGGGTTCCCAGACAGTGACGTGAATAGGAAACTGTATGAATGTTTCTAAGAACAACACACGAGTGGTCCACTTACCCCTTTCACCGACAACTCCATGAAAAAGTAAATTCTTTACATGATAAAATATATTCTGCCTAAGGCAGCAACAGCTTCCAGTCAAATTAATTTCTAATTATGCAACCGTTTTTCTGTATGACAGCATTGAAAATGTGATATGAGGAATTCGTGGGTGAATGGGTTAAGAACCACCATCATCATACATCATCATATCTCTTAGTGAAAGTCACCGCTGCCTCGCTTTAACTTAAGTCGTCCTCCCCAGACAAACAAATCTATTTTTAGAACCACCCGGTGCTATTTCACATGTTTTTTGAACCACCATCAGGAAACCTCAAGTGGTTTGCCTTAGATATAGTAGGTGGTACTATGCATTAGGCTAATTATTCACTAATATTTGTTGAAAACCCAACAACCTCATCATCATCATCATACATATGAATGGGGTCTTTTACAACCACCGTCAACAATGGTTATTCAGTTTGAACCACTGCAATGTGTGCATTAAATGTTGTTGGCATTCATTGGGAGAAAGGTTTCAAAATTTTAATTTTTGGCGTAAAAAACCCCAACAGGGATTATTTAATTGTTAGCACCCACAGCGTGTATCAACTAGGCTAGGAGATTTAATTGCAGGAAACCATTACAATGGGCTGAATATCCTCGATAAATACAATGAACATTTCTCTAGCCAATCGGCTATCAGAAACGTCTTCAGCAAATAGAAACGCATGTGCACTTGCTGGACGTCCACTGGCCTTAGATTGCTGATCAGTCTGTATTAGTCTTTCAGGCCAAACAGACGCAAACTTGTTAGATTCAAATTCTCTTTCAAGTTTTTCAGATTTATTTTCCTCATTTTGAATTCCGTACAGTACAATCGCGTACATTCCAAATCTATCTTTTTTGACAAAATCGATTCAATTCTTTAATGGATTTTTTCCAAACATTGTAGATTCACATTTTCCGTAGTATGTCTATTTAATTTTTAATCAAATATTTGTATGTCTTAAATTTACACTTTGTATTTAAATTTACATTCAAAATTATTTTTATTCAAACAAACGGCAGTCAATTTTGCTCATTTCCGCATATAAAATGAATTTGAATCATGATAGTATACAAAATTACCTAGCAGATTTTATTAAATTTATTCATACATTACAAACGTATCTTTGATTTCAAACATCCGGATTACAGAAATTAAATTACAGAAACCGGGTCCGATCTTTAGCACCGTCTGTTAGTCATCTGAAAAAGAATAGGAACGATAAGTTAGAAATAGGAAGTTAAGTTAGAAACCAGTATTGATCTAAATTTGTTCACAGGAAATTACGATTTTATCATAGAAAACAACCATTCACTAGAGATTATTTTTAAAAATTTTATCACTGGACCGAGTGTCTCGATCAACTAAGCCAGTCATTTCCAATGGTAGATGGATTGCACCCAAATTTGACTGGAAAGATTCTAGGCTCCAGAACTTGTATTGGCAATTTTGATTTGTAAATATCTTATGAAACATTTGCAAGAAAGTGTAAAAGCGCATTTCAAATTTCAAACAAATTAGTCTAGAACGACCATAATGTGGCTCCAGAATTTCTATTTGTAATTTTGATTGCTAAGTTTTTTACCAGGGGTAATCCTGGATTTTCTTACAATTTTCTGGAACCTTTCAAAATGCTACTCATCAATGGCCGGATTTCAACGAAACGTGGGTGGAATCATTCTATGGTGATAGGCTTCGACATATCAAACATTGATTTTAATTGGTTCAAATTTGGTGGCCATCTTGACTTTTCTAGAGACAGAGCGTTTTCCTAAAACTTTGAAACTCCAATTGTTTTCCAGATAATAACTCGGCTAGCATTTGTTGGATCACATTGAAGCTTCCTTATAGCTTTGTATTTGGTGTCTTATGTCTAAATTTAGTGGTTCATATATATTTAAATACAAATATTTCAAGTGTTGAAGGTCCAGGTGAGCATCACAGCCCATTGGGCCTCTTGTTTTTGGACGGTGGTGTTGGCCCTCAAAATTTATATTTTGTTTTAGATTGTGATAGCACCAAAACAAAACACCCAGGAATGTAAGCTTAGGTCAGGGAAAGCCAGAGCAGAGCCCATAGCAAGTACAGATGTGGACACCCAAAATCGCCTGGTTGCGAGGATCGTGTTAGATTAGCCGTGAACTTAGTAAATTCAGAAATGGTATTGATTCGATCTGCAGCTCAAATATATACACCTTTAGTTATGACTTTTTGTACAGGCGTCTTTCTGGAGAGATCGAACTGGATGGACAGTAGGAGGGGCCAAGCGCCAGTTTTCACATCACGCGAGGAGGAATCATTTGCGAAATGGCTCACAGAAATGGCTAAAAGAGGGATAGGTTTAAAACCAAGAGAATTCCTTACATTTATACAGCAGTTTCTCATAAAGGATGAACGAAAGACGTCATTTGTTAATGGCATGTCAGGTCATGACTGGTACTATGCCTTTATGGCCAGAAATTGTCATATTATTAGTAAACGAACTGAGGTAGCACTAGAGGCCAGCCAATCCAAGTTAAATGCAGGTCAATTCGACAGATGGTATAAAAACTTTCGAGACTTTCTCATGTTGAAGGACTTAGTAGACAAGCGACACCAAATTTGGAATAATGGCGATGAAAGTGGATTTAGTATGGGAAGCAAACCAGGAAAAGGCATTGACCCTATTAAAACAAGTTTCCATGAAGGACACGGCAAAAGCAAAATATATGAAGAAACACACAAAAATCAATTGGATTTTCAAAACTCACAGCAAATTCAAAACGATCTAAACATATGTGGTCGCATGTCATAAATAGGTCCTAAAAAGTGTTTCATGGTCAAAATGGTCAATTTTTAAATAATTTTTGTGTTATATATAGACATGATTCCCTTCCAAAAACTACAAACAAAATAAATGTGTTTATCTATTATAGTTGTGAAGATATGTGGATGTGAACATGGGTCAGTACTTTGGGAATGCATTGAAAAGCTTTAACACCTTTGTCGTTTTCTCAATAAGACCCCTTGTGTGATAAAAAATGCATAACTTTTTTGTTTTCCATCCAAATTGAACCTAGTTTTTTGCAAAATGTCCATAAGATTGTATTTTCCATTATATCCACAAAATAAGGAAATGTCCGTAATAACATGTATATATAATCTTAACTCTAACTACTCTGATGTCAAAATTCTCTTCTTTTACTGAGACATTTGGAAACATATTAGCACGTACATTTTGGAAACAACTTTGATGGAAAGTGTTGCCATCTAACACACCATAATTGTTTCCAAAATGTGCATTAGTTTGTCTTTGAATACAATTTTTTTTAAATAAAGAAAATTTGATGTTGGAGTGCTAGGAGTTAATATTATTGCAAAACACACAAGTCACTCGCTCATAACTAAATGATGATATCCAAAAGGCTTTTCAATAATCTGAAACAGTTTTGCTGTACAAAAAGTGCTTCACTGAGTAGCAAATAGAGCACCTGATATCTTCATGATCATGAATCCTGAGCACAAATGTGTCATTGTCCTCAATTAAATCTATCCCAACATAAATAATGCAGCCAGCTGGAAAAACCACATCACCTTCCTCTCTCATCTGTTTATAGATAGAACCTTTCCTGTTTGATTTGATGAGATTATAGTAATAGCCATGAACAACTTTGGTTCCTTCTGACAAGTGTCCTGGTCTAATAACGTTTTCTAGATGAAAGACAACCTACACCATCAGACGTAACATGAAACAGAAAATAGTCACTCATCGATTCAACATTTGGTCTTATCGCCACTGCATTGTCCTTACAAATCTTCTCATGTCTTTGTGTCATGGGAGTTATTATCACCATCACCAGTATGGTCAGAGAATGAAGCTAGACAAAAAGGTTTAACATAATTGGTGTTCTCACATTCCAAATAATTTTCCCGTACGCAATTGAAACAATAGCAGTGAGAAATTGTGCATGCTCCCGATCTGAATTCATATCTGATTTGTCTGAGCGATATCGATACCTGGTCATAACTCATAAAGTTAAAGATTCTGGACTCGTTACCCTTTATATACATTCTTCTTGGTTTCAAATTTGATTATCTTTTGAAGTGTTGCACCTAGTAAAGAAAGTAAGGTATCAGTACTCTGCTTATTATATTCACCTTCAGATAAGACCATTCACATGCCATTTGAATTGATAATAAGAGAGTTGTACTCCAATGTTCACCTACGTTTAAATAAATACTCCGCCACTGTCTCCTCCACCACCTAGTCCACCTCTGACATAGGTGAACAAGTTGCAGCACAACTCTCTTCGTATCAAGTTAAATGACATGGGAATGGTCTTAGCTGAACGGGAAGATAATAAGCAGAGTAATGATACCTTACTTTCGTTTCTAGGTGTACTACTTCAAAAGATAATCAAATTTGAAACCAGCAAAAATGTGTAAAGTGTAACGAGTCCACCATTTTTGGGGTACCAACTTCTGACTTGCGACCATGTGTAAAATAAAGATTGTTTAAAATGATTACATCATTCAATTAATATCTTACAGAAATCATAAGATTTCATCATCCATTCATTCACAATAATTTGTGCTCATTCTACATGTATGCCAGCCTAACATTCGCCCCACCTCCTGTGTCATTCAATTGCCACAACAACCTCAAAACAGATGCATGGCTTCATACGCTTTCTCGATTTTACGGGTAATCGCTGACAGTCAGTGGGGACTCGCAGACGGTCACCAGGTATTTGTGTATGGTCACTGAGTACTCACAGACAGTCACCAGGTACTCGCGGATGGTCACCGGGTCGTGCGTAGCCATGGATGGTGACGGATGTTAGCAGACAGGAATTTGTATGATCGTGTATATTCCTGCAAAAGCAGACCTAAAGTCTGACAGACCTATGTTTAATTCTTAGGCTAAGGGTGTGAGGGCCTTTCATGCTTTATGTAGTATTTTGAACCATTTCGCAGATAAATTCCCTGTATTTAATTACAAGGCTACATAACATACATGTACAGGAAAGATGGTGTATTTTGTGATTAATATGCCTAGAAGTCACTGCTGCCGAAGACAGCAATGGCTTCCAGTCATATTAATCTCAACATATTTAACAGAATAGAGTTTATTTCAGAAAGAATTAATTTTACTAGTAATTGGTCATTGAAAGTGTTAAAGGAAAACTATTTTCAGGGTGGTGTATTATTTTGATTTTCTTGACCAAATTTATCCATGATCACTTTAACCCTCATATCAGCCAAAAATGCCTTCTGTAGTGCTCTTGAGAAATGTCCATTTTCAGACCAAGAGAAGACTATTTTTGAAAATTTACTACTTGAATGACTCTCGATAACTGAGCCAGTCATTCCAGTGGTAAATTTTCAAAGATAGTATTCTCTTGGTCTGGAAATTTACATTTTCTATTAGAAAATGGAGATTTCTTGAATGAATTTGTGGGTTAAATGGTTAATTATGTGTGTATTTCAGGCCACATGAATGATGAGTTATTTACAAACACAGGATCTCTGCAGGAAAACTGCAGGAAAGATTTGGCATCGCAAGCCAGTGCCAGAGGCGCATGATGGGTATGTATACATATACATGTATGTTATCTGGTTCAGCGATTAGGCGCCAAATATTTCTTGAGAAAGAAGATTTGTTGACGAGACATTAGTTTCTACAGAATTCCTATTATTTACGTCCTGGTTGACCTATGAAATTCCCGTTTCTCACTTTCAAGACTGTCAACTAACAGGAAAGCTGTTTTGATATTTTGAAACTAATTTTACTGAAACCCTTTTGTACCATAGTCAGCAACAGCTCACAATCAAATTAGTTTCAAAATATTTAGAATGTTCCTTACATCAAAAAGAATTTGTCATTTCTGGTCCATAGCGTTTAAAGGATTATGCTTTGTTTTGCTCAGCCATGGTAGCTGACTTGCAACCATTCCTCCATGTAAGGTCTCACTCAATCCGAGATTTTCTTGAGAATATTTTATGCTAAAAATTAATTTTCCTATTTGAACCTATAGTCCTGAACACCTTCAGCCTTTGTATTATTAGCTCACCTGGCCAGGATAGTCAAGTGAGCTTATGCCGTGGTGACTGTCTGGCGTCCATTAATCAACTTTTTCTTTAATCAACCTCTCAAGAATCACTGGGCAGATTCTAATTATTAGCTCACCTGGCCTGAAATTTTGCACAAATAGTCCTCTCTTGGCCTGCAAATGACATTCTATAAGCAAATAATTAGATTTTCTTGAAGAATACTTGACCATTAAAGGGTTAAAATGTGTTCTTGTTTCAGTTTGCTAATCCATATCACGCATGGTATGAGCAGTGCTCTGTCGGGCGCCGCAAGGAACGTGAGATTTCTACATGCAGATTACGACACCACTGGTGACCGCTTTATTGCTGGTGATCACCAAGGCAATATGTTTCTCTTTGATCTCAGTAAAAACAGGTTTGTCATGTTTCATATACGTTCAAAGATATTGTTTATTAACTAGTGGATTGCCGGTAATAATTTTCGAAAAGAACCCTTATGTGAATGGACCTTCCCAGAGTAATGACGTCATATGATGTCATAATCGACTAAGTGGCGTGTAGGATGATGTCATAATCATTACGTCATAAATGATTCCATACGTCCCGTCTTTAACTCTTAATAGTCCAACACATTGTACAAATTGTATGTCTCGACTATTTAATAAACATACGGTTGAATATTTTGAAGCTAATTTGACTGGGCGCTGTTGCTACCATAGGCAGCAGCAGCACCCAGTCAAATTAGTTTCAAAATATTCAACAGCTTACCTGTATAGGCTTCTGGAAATTGATTGTCAGAGAGTTCAGAGATCAATCGATCGATCCCAACACGATCAAGGTGTGGGCGGAGCTTAGCTAGAGATGGGTGGGGCATAGCTAAAAATGTAAAAGTCCTTTAAAGATGCAGTTAAAAATACCAAATATTATGCATTATTATAACATGATTTATATAATACTTGGTGTTGAGATTGGAAACACTGTTGCTGTAAACTGTTGCTAGCTATGGTTCAGCAACGTTACGAAAATTAACACCAACCAGTCATTGTATTCATGTTGTAGAAATTAATTTTATTAACAGTGTGATACAGAACGATGATGGTTCAGCCATAAGCATCATCATAGTTAGCTGGTCAGCCTCATGCAAGTAATCTTGGGAAACATCCATTTACAGACCAAGTCTTCTTTTAAATGGAATGCTGGACAGTCATTCCAGTGATAAACCTTCAAAAATAGTCATCTTTACCTGCAAATGGACATCTTTCAAAGCCACTACATGTACAAAGGCCCATTTTCGCTGGCTTGATGATTGAAGAGTTACCATTAACATTTATAACTATCAGTGTATTTTTCAAATCAATTACTATGAAGCCAGCACTCTAGTTTCTGTTACTTTATTTAGATTCTCGCTGGTAAAAAGGACAGGCACTCCATGCACAGCTTTGTCCTTCAAGATGAAACGTAATTCAGAATATCTGGTGGCCATGTCAGATTATTCCCTCAAGAGTTATGATATAGGTAAGACTGACCACTTGACCTTTCTCCTCTCAACTAACTGCGATTGTTACTTTGAGTGATCACGATCGATTATTTATGAATAATTGTGATTACTCGATTAATCGACTTGGGTACAAATTACTCCGACATAACAACAAAAGCATATAAATAACGAAAGATGCAATGGTGTTTAGAAATGTCCATTTGCAGGCCAAGAGATTATTTTTGAAAATATATGCAGGCATTCCAATCATGCATTTTCAAAAAAAGTCCTCTTGGCCTGCAAATGAACATGCATTCATTGAGCAAAGTGTAAATTTCTGTGAAAAGTAATTAAAAGGTAGGGTTTTAAATATTTTATAGAAATATTCACGATTTTTCGATTATTTAATATTTAATCATTTAAATTCACAATTACAAAAATAATCTCGATTTTCGATATAATCACGTAATCGTGCATGCCTAATTTGTAGTGTTGACATATATGATATATAGGTTTTGGGGGCCTATAATAAATATGAATTTGAGTCTCTGGACTCTGATTGGTCATTTGTGTTGTTTAAATGAAGCTGATTGGTCAATGTGCTTGATGGATAGGGCATGTATCTTCTTATGTTATGCATTGAACTCTCTGACTGCTGCAAGCCACCAGACAATAATTTCAATGGGCAATAACTCTGGACCTGCTGAATATTTTGTAAAAGAATGACTAACTTGTTAACATGGACCCCTATGGAAAATGTAGTCTGCAGAAATTCAGCAGGCAAGCATTAAAGTTCTTCTTTGAAAGCACTTGACTACTTCATGTGAAAATCAAGAAACGTCATTTAGGATGATAGCTGAACAAGCTTGGTCAGGAAAACCTGATTGGTCAATTTGTTGTACGAATTGTATGTTTACTATTTAATAAACATGCTGTTGAATATTTTGAAACTAATTTGCCATAGGCAGCAACAGCACCCAGTCAAATTAGTTTCAAAATATTCAACAGCTTACCTGTATAGTTTTCTGAAAACTGATAGTCAGGGAGTTCAGGGATTGATCGAACCCAACATTGGTAGAACGGGTGTAGATGTTAACTAGGAATGGGTGGGGCATAGCTAAAAATGGATTTTTCCATTGGCTGATAAAGTAAGCAATACATCCTTTTTGACCAATAAAGGTTAAATACTTTTATTTCCCATCATTTCCAATCTCGTTGCAGGACCTGCCAGCAGTAAATCATTTTTGAACTGATGAAACAGTGATTTAGCTGGCTCAATAACTGTTGTAAACCATTGATCCATTATTGATCTGTATATATGAAATTGGCTACGTATCATGGGATCAGTAGTTAATTTCTATCCCTGGGTATACAGTGGTCATGTTGTTGTTAATTTGTTAAAGTCTCTAATTTGCTTAGATACTAAAGAGCTTGTTGCCTGGATGAAGGGCCATGATTCTGCAATACACAGTATATCCGTCCATGAGTCCGGCCGATACGCTCTAACCACATCAACAGACACGGCACAACTCTGGGATCTCGAGTCATTTGAAAGCAAAAGGAAACTCAACATTAAGGAGAATGTCGCTGTTAGTAAGGTATGTCATGTTAAAGCTTGAAAGAGAACATTGCTGTTAGTAAGGTATGTCATGTTAAAGCTTGAAAGAGAACATTGCTGTTAGTATGGTATGTCATGTTAAAGCCTGAAAGAGAACATTGCTGTTAGTAAGGATGTCATGTTAAAGCCTGAGAGAACATCGCTGTTAGTAAGGTATGTCATGTTAAAGCCTGGAAGAGAACATTGCTGTTAGTAAGGCATGTCATGTTAAAGCTTGAAAGAGAACATTGCTGTGAGTAAGGTATGTCATGTTAAAGCCTGAAAGAGTACATTGCTGTTAGTAAGGTATGTCATGTTAAAGCCTGAAAGAGGACATTGCTGTTAGTAAGGCATGTCATGTTAAAGCTTGAAAGAGAACATTGCTGTTAGTAAGGTATGTCATGTTAAAGCTTGAAAGAGAACATTGCTGTGAGTAAGGTATGTCATGTTAAAGCTTGAAAGAGAACATTGCTGTGAGTAAGGTATGCCATGTTAAAGCTTGAAAGAGAACATTGCTGTTAGTAAGGTATGTCATGTTAAAGCTTGAAAGAGAACATTGCTGTTAGTAAGGCATGTCATGTTAAAGCTTGAAAGAGAACATTGCTGTGAGTAAGGTATGTCATGTTGAAGCCTGAAAGAGAACATTGCTGTTAGTAAGGTATGTCATGTTGAAGCCTGAAAGAGAACATTGCTGTTAGTAAGGTATGTCATGTTAAAGCTTGAAAGAGAACATTGCTGTTAGTAAGGTATGCCATGTTAAAGCTTGAAAGAGAACATTGCTGTTAGTAAGGTATGCCATGTTAAAGCTTGAAAGAGAACATTGCTGTTAGTAAGGTATGCCATGTTAAAGCTTGAAAGAGAACATCGCTGTTAGTAAGGTATGTCATGTTAAAGCTTGAAAGAGAACATTGCTGTTAGTAAGGTATGTCATGTTAAAGCTTGAAAGAGAACATTGCTGTGAGTAAGGTATGTCATGTTAAAGCTTGAAAGAGAACATAGCTGTTAGTAAGGTATGTCATGTTAAAGCCTGAGAGAACATTGCTGTTAGTAAGGTATGTCATGTTAAAGCCTGAAAGAGAACATTGCTGTTAGTAAGGCATGTCATGTTAAAGCTTGAAAGAGAACATTGCTGTTGGTAAGGTATGTCATGTTAAAGCTTGAAAGAGAACATTGCTGTGAGTAAGGTATGTCATGTTAAAGCTTGAAAGAGAACATAGCTGTTAGTAAGGTATGTCATGTTAAAGCCTGAGAGAACATTGCTGTTAGTAAGGTATGTCATGTTAAAGCCTGAAAGAGGACATTGCTGTTAGTAAGGTATGTCATGTTAAAGCTTGAAAGAGAACATCGCTGTTAGTAAGGTATGTCATGTTAAAGCCTGAAAGAGTACATTGCTGTTAGTAAGGTATGTCATGTTAAAGCCTGAGAGAACATCGCTGTTAGTAAGGTATGTCATGTTAAAGCCTGAAAGAGAACATTGCTGTTAGTAAGGCATGTCATGTTAAAGCTTGAAAGAGAACATTGCTGTTAGTAAGGCATGTCATGTTAAAGCTTGAAAGAGAACATTGCTGTTAGTAAGGTATGTCATGTTAAAGCCTGAGAGAACATTGCTGTTAGTAAGGTATGTCATGTTGAAGCTTGAAAGAGAACATTGCTGTTAGTAAGGTATGTCATGTTAAAGCTTGAAAGAGAACATTGCTGTTAGTAAGGCATGTCATGTTAAAGCTTGAAAGAGAACATTGCTGTGAGTAAGGTATGTCATGTTGAAGCCTGAAAGAGAACATTGCTGTTAGTAAGGTATGTCATGTTGAAGCCTGAAAGAGAACATTGCTGTTAGTAAGGTATGTCATGTTAAAGCTTGAAAGAGAACATTGCTGTTAGTAAGGTATGCCATGTTAAAGCTTGAAAGAGAACATTGCTGTTAGTAAGGTATGCCATGTTAAAGCTTGAAAGAGAACATTGCTGTTAGTAAGGTATGCCATGTTAAAGCTTGAAAGAGAACATCGCTGTTAGTAAGGTATGTCATGTTAAAGCTTGAAAGAGAACATTGCTGTTAGTAAGGTATGTCATGTTAAAGCTTGAAAGAGAACATTGCTGTGAGTAAGGTATGTCATGTTAAAGCTTGAAAGAGAACATAGCTGTTAGTAAGGTATGTCATGTTAAAGCCTGAGAGAACATTGCTGTTAGTAAGGTATGTCATGTTAAAGCCTGAAAGAGAACATTGCTGTTAGTAAGGCATGTCATGTTAAAGCTTGAAAGAGAACATTGCTGTTGGTAAGGTATGTCATGTTAAAGCTTGAAAGAGAACATTGCTGTGAGTAAGGTATGTCATGTTAAAGCTTGAAAGAGAACATAGCTGTTAGTAAGGTATGTCATGTTAAAGCCTGAGAGAACATTGCTGTTAGTAAGGTATGTCATGTTAAAGCCTGAAAGAGGACATTGCTGTTAGTAAGGTATGTCATGTTAAAGCTTGAAAGAGAACATCGCTGTTAGTAAGGTATGTCATGTTAAAGCCTGAAAGAGTACATTGCTGTTAGTAAGGTATGTCATGTTAAAGCCTGAGAGAACATCGCTGTTAGTAAGGTATGTCATGTTAAAGCCTGAAAGAGAACATTGCTGTTAGTAAGGCATGTCATGTTAAAGCTTGAAAGAGAACATTGCTGTTAGTAAGGCATGTCATGTTAAAGCTTGAAAGAGAACATTGCTGTTAGTAAGGTATGTCATGTTAAAGCCTGAGAGAACATTGCTGTTAGTAAGGTATGTCATGTTAAAGCCTGAAAGAGAACATTGCTGTTAGTAAGGCATGTCATGTTAAAGCCTGAAAGAGAACATTGCTGTTAGTAAGGTATGTCATGTTAAAGCTTGAAAGAGAACATCGCTGTTAGTAAGGTATGTCATGTTAAAGCCTGAAAGAGTACATTGCTGTTAGTAAGGTATGTCATGTTAAAGCCTGAAAGAGTACATTGCTGTTAGTAAGGTATGTCATGTTAAAGCCTGGAAGAGAACATTGCTGTGAGTAAGGCATGTCATGTTAAAGCTTGAAAGAGAACATTGCTGTGAGTAAGGTATGTAATGCACATCGATGATGAAGGCAAATAGACATGCATTCACTGAGCAAAATGTCAATTTTCGTGACCGATTTCATGAAAAAGTAATTAAACGTTTGGAATTGAAATATTTTATGCAGTAGAAATTATTCATGATTATTACATTTTAGTCATACAAATTCATGATTTAAAAAGTAATCGCGTGTGTCAAAAGACCTAGCAAGACTATTGGTTCCTGTATTTATAGATTGATGATAGAGCACAATGTCATGGACAATGCATCTTAATTGGCTTCTTACTGAGTTCTACACACTACATTTTTTATGGGGTTTATCTCTGAATATGCTGAATGGATTGAACAGAATTTGACTGAAAGATGTTGGTGGCTAAGCTGAAAGGTGCTAATGGCTAAGCCTAAAACAATATTCAGTCATATTGTTTTCAACATTGAGCAGATCCACAGTTATTGCACATAATCTTGACTGCGGAACATCATATGCTGTCTGGATCATCAGATATTCGTCCCTAGGGACAGGTTTCACTGTACAGTATGATGCTATTCTAAAACTATTTATTCTTGTATCTCAAGTGTTCTTTCTACTATACAATCATCACATGTTTTATTGTAGTACGTCAAGTGTTCTTTCTACTACACAGTCATACAACCATCACATGTTTTATTGTAGTACGTCAAGTGTTCTTTCTACTACACAGTCATACAACCATCACATGTTTTATTGTAGTACTTCAAGTGTTCTTTCTACCACACGGTCATATAATCATCACATGTTTTATTCCTATGCTTCAGATGGTCTTTCTACCACACAGTCATACAATCATCACATGTTTTATTGTTGTACTTCAAGTGTTCTTTCTACCACACAGTCATACAATCATCACATGTTTTATTGTAGTACGTCAAGTGTTCTTTCTACTACACAGTCATACAATCATCACATGTTTTATCGTAGTACTTCAAGTGTTCTTTCTACCACACAGTCATACAATCATTACATGTTTTATTGTAGTACTTCAAGTGTTCTTTCTACCACACAGTCATACAATCATCACATGTTTTATTCTTATGTTTCAGGTGTTCTTTCTACCACACAGTCATACAATCATCACATGTTTTATTCTTATGTTTCAGGTGTTCTTTCTACCACACAGTCATACAATCATCACTTGTTTTATTGTAGTACTTCAAGTGTTCTTTCTACCACAGAATCATACAATCATCACATGTTTTATTCTTATGCTTCAGTTGTTCTTTCTACCACACAGTCATACAATCATCACATGTTTTATTCTTATGTTGCAGGTGTTCTTTCTACCACACAGTCATACAATCATCACATGTTTCAAGGATGATTCTATCTTCGCGTGGGAGTCTGACACGCTGGTGTGTAAATATCAGCTGACGATACCACCAGGAGATCGAGCACGCTATAAGGATTTTGCTACAACCAGGCAAGCTAATAGTTGTGCTTCTCTAACTAACACTGGCTCTATAACAATGTGTTAAGTATATGTAGCCGCTTTGTGTTCAGTGACTTTGATCAGATAGAACAGTTTTAACCCTACAACACTCATATCAGCCAAAAACGGATTCTGCCGGTGGCCTTGAGAAATATCCATTTGCAGACCAAGAGAAGACTATTTTTGAAATTTTTTCACTGGAATAACTGGCTTGATAACTGAGCCAGTCATTTCATGGATAAATTTTCAAAAATAATTTCCTGGCCTGCAAATGGACATTTTCTAAGAGAAAATTAAAATTTTCTTGAAAAAATTTAAGGGTTAAAGCCAGTTCTGATTATAGCTTAGTTCTATAAAGCCAGACGTCTAGTTTGTATTATGTAAATTAACGTTGATATTTGGTGTTAGGACATTGAGTTGCCTATAACTGCTCATAGTCATGCACTGCACACTGGCTACTTCTGCTAATAAATTGCACTTAAGTGTTTATTTGTACAGAAATGGGTGGTTAGGAGCTATAATTGTATTAAGTTTCCTTAATTCTGCTTCTCACCTGCGAAGCAGAAACGAGAGCTATAGGTGTCGCTTTTCTAACGGCATCATCAATGTTAAGTTTTGAGATTAGCAAGTCGCTTTAGCTATTATATCGCACGATAAGTTATACCTATCAGAAATAAATTTTCATACATGGTAGCTTGTACTGTTAGGATTTAGCATGATGAATTTGATGTCACAAGGTAAAAGGTCATGGTCACTGTGACCTTAGTACAACACTACCTTTTCAATATTAAAGTTTTGCATTTAGCAAAACTTCTAAGATTACATCTCAGTATTATTTAACACTGTGAATTAAGCTTGGCTACATGGTTCTTTATGCAGTTAGGACTCAACATAATTACAATGAGGTCACAAGGTCAAGATCACTCACCTTCATGATCTTGGAGCAAGTTCTTTGGTTTCATTTATGCACAAGTCACTCTGCTTCTCATCCACTCAGTGTGGCTGATTGGGTCATTCACTGATTTTATGATCACGGTTAAGATCATGTTGTACTTGCTACAAGACTTAGTTTCTTCTCCATCAAGTACCTCAAGTTCTATATGCACAGTCTCTATCACACCTCATGTTACCCTTGAGGAGATGAATGGTATTTTTTATTTAGTGATCAAGGTCAATGGTCAAGATGGTACTGAACTTTGTACTAAGATACACACGAGCATCTTGTTTTCTATATTAATTATAAGAACATCACCAATTCTCATATACTGAAACCAAACTAAATCATCTATTTATTCTGATCTGCCCTCTAATGTTTATTGACAATGCGGAGGACAAGCGAGATATTCAACTCCTAGAAATTCTTCTGGCAGTCTTTGTGAAAAACTGGTAATAGATATTTTGACTGCTATAGTACCATATTTATCTGTGTTTATGAAAACAGACACAGCTACTAAAAGCTACTAGTACGTATTTTGCCTTATGTTCTTAATTATGCTAAAAAATTAGTTAGTTTTAATACAGGTCCTCGGTCGCTAGATATGTATGCATTCGACCTTCAAATTACATGTAAAACTTCAGTGGAAAATATCAACAGAAGCAATGAAAATTGTGTAGGTGTGAATATAGCTTGTTACATCATGACATGACATGATGGCATAAACTTGTCTATGTCTTAATACATCTTAACCATATAACCGTAATTTTTCTCCAAAAAATTTTCATTTACAGATCAGGAGTTATTTTTGAAAATTGTAGATTTCTTCTATAGTTCTTCAAATGGACATTTCTCGACAGCATTGTAGAAGTTGTTTTTGGCTGTCTTGAGTTTTAAGGGTTAAATTAGAAGCTAGCATACAAATTAGTATTGCGTCTTTTGTACCAGTAATAAATTAATAATCATGTTATCCAAACAGGGATGGCTTGCTACTGGCAGCTGCAGGTAAATCTCGTTTCATCCACCTCTGGTCCTTGGACACTCACACACTATTGAGGATTATAGAATTGCCCAGTAATGTGACCAGTGTCCGGCAGATAGAGTTCTTGGCAGACAGTTTTGATGCTCGCTCCAATCAGGTGGGTTTAGTCACAAATACCTTGCATTAAAAAAAGGATACCATTCCAGAGCGACCTGCATGTGAAAAATAAGCTTTTTCAGTTTGTCTGTTATATGATGTAATTAATCTGAAAACAGCAGATTGTCATTTGCAGATTTAGCAAAACATTTTGAAAAGTATTCCTTTTCAACGCAAGGCTGTACTCTATGAGAGCGGTTTTACTGCAGAGTATCAATGTTTAAGAGGAAGGGTCTGCATCTTTTTCTGTTAAATATTTTGAAACTAATCTACCTGAAGGCAGGTGCTGTCTAAGCATCAGTTTCCAGTCAAATAGGTTTAAATGTGGAATGCAAAATCTCAAATTTTCACCCAATCTTATTTCAGAGTATAGATAATAAGTAGTTTATAAAGTCATGTGATTCTCATTAATGCAACCCTTCAGGAAATACAGCAATCTAAGCTCAAATGTGGCATATTCATTTCATTTTGGACCGTTTCATTGGACACATATTTAGTAAACCATTCTCCACTGGTGTCACTGAACACAGTGTCATGTCAATTGCGTCTCTGTTACTGTGACATTTGCATTCAACTACAGATCTCAATGGATCTTTCCAGAGTAGTGACGTCATATGACATCATAATCAGCTAAGCGGCGTGTAGGATGGCGTCATAATCATTATGTCATAAATGATTCTATATGGACCATCTTTAACTCTTAATAGACTGACACATTGTAAGAATGGTATGTCTCTACTATTTAATAAACATGCTGTTGAATATTTTGAAACTAATTTGACTGGGCGCTGTTGTCAAATTAGTTTCAAAATATTTAACAGCTTACCGTTATAGTTTTCTGGAAATTGCTAGTCAGGAAGTTCAGAGATCAATGAATCCCAACACCAGCGAGGTGTGGGTGGAGTTTAACTAGAGATGGGCGGGGCATAGGTAAAAATGGGAATGTCCATTACGACGTTGTAAAGGTGTGCATAACAATAACATCAAGTCTTAGTGATGCCATAGTGAATGATGTCATTTGAGTTCTTTCTGATGTAACATTTGAGCTAGAAAATAGATGAGTCTTTTAATGTAAATTCATTTAGGCGTAAATATCTTGATGAAGATTGTGTTTTATGTAGAGAAATATTATATACTCATTGTTTTATGCATTGGCTTTATTGATACTATTTAAAACAATATAATGTGAAATGGAATACGAGCACAAATTAAGATAAATAGGACACAGGCACACATGCGCACACACCAGTGAGATAGACAAAAATTCCTATATTACTTTGTCATAAGACTTGCATGATTATGATTGTCTTGCTGATTGTGTTTCAGATTTTGGGTGTTCTCTGTCAAGACGGGATCATGCGGTTCATACACATTCATAGTTGTAAGCTTCTCTTTGACATCGGATCACTCGACCAGCGAATAGCTTCGATTGCCATGGCACCCAATGGTCGTTACATGACAGCCATACTGGAGGATGGCAATCTCAGTGTTTATAATGCACAAGTACTCTCAGCAGAGATACATAAGGTGAGTATTATGTCCACATGATACATTGTGCCTCATGTTCTACTAAAGCGTTTCAATAATAGATCCTGTGGAGGGGAGTGGATTTGGGTCATTTTATTATGCCATCTTGTTTTCAACTGTGTAATTATAGAGCATCCAGTCATTCTGTAGCACTTGTGCATGGCTTTTGACGTCTGTAAATCAGATATTGACCATTGAGATATAATCTGATTTCTTAGCAACTTAGTGCCAATGGAAATTAATCCTTTTATGGCTAAATTTGGTCAAGAGAACCTAAATATTTGCTCATTGAATGTCCATTTGCAGGCAAATTATGATTATTTTAGAAAAATTACCACTGGAATGCTTGGCGTGATTATCGAGCCATGCATTGCAGTTGTAAGTTTAAAAAAATAATCATATTTCACGTGCAAATGGACATTCATAAAGACCACTCCGTTTTTTTGTCATGAATGGGTTAATCCTTTTGCAATGGTGTTGAGCAATAACCTATTGTAGGCCAAGGTAAGACTATTTTTCAAAATCTGTCACTGGAATTACTGGATAGGTCATTTTAGTGATAAATTTGTTAAAATAGTTTTTTCTTGGCCGGCAAATGCACATTGACTAATCCCTAAAAATCCCCATTAATTTTTAACCCTTAAATGTGTTCCAAAAATTTCAATTTTCTCTTGGAAAGTGTCCGTTTGCAGACCAAGAGAAGATTCTTTGAAAATTTACCACAATAATGACTGGCTCGGTTATCAAGCCAATCATTCCAGGGTTAAGTTTTCAAAAATTGCAAGTGGCCATTCCTCAAGACCACTGCCAAAGCTGGCTGCAGCTGGCTTCATCATGAAAGGCTTACAGGATTAATCTAATGACTTTGCATAGGAAGACAGCCATCTGAATTATGATCAAGTTATTAGTCCCCTGCCGGTAAAACCGGGGGTTGGTTGGGGGGGGGGGGGGGGTGGGACTATAGGTTTGCACTCCGTCGGTCCATCCATCCGTCTGTCGCAGTTGGTTTTCCACACGTTTTTTGACAGTCCTTCAAGGTATTCAAATGAGAATTGGTTTATTGCTTTGTTATGAGAAGTTACAGACCAAGTTCGAGTTTCAGGGGTATGCGTCAATTTTTGATGGAGTTATGCTCCCTTTCGAGTTAAGAAATACAAAAAATATCAGCTTTCCGCACTTTTTTCGCACTCCTTCAAGATATTTAGGCGAAAATTGGTGCATCTCTTTAGTTTAAGGACTTACTGAGCAAGTTCGAGTTTCAGACATTTTCGTCAATTTTTCATGTAGTTATATGCCCCCTTTCGACTTTTGAAATACGAAAAATATTAGTTTTCCGCACTTTTTTGCGCAGTCTCAAGATATTATACTGAGAATTGCTACATTGCTTTGGTATGAGAAGTTACAGACCAAGTTCGAGTTTCAGGTATATGCGTCAATTCTTTATGGAGTTATGCCCCCTTTCGACTTAAGAAATACGAAAAACATTAGCTTTCCGCACTTTTTTTCGCACTCCTTCAAGATATTTAAGCGAAAATCGGTGCATCACTTTAGTATAAAGTTACAGAGCAAGTTCGAGTTTCAAACATTTTCGTTAATTTTTCATGGATTTATGCCCCCTTTCGACTTAGGAAATACAAACATATCAACTTTCAAGACTTTTTCCTTCTCCTTCACCATATATAACTGAGACTTGGTTTATTGCTATGTTATGAGAAGTTACAGATCAAGTTCGAGCTTCAGCTGCTTTTGAGAATTTTTAATGAAATTTTTTACTGTCAATCTCTAAAGATTTATATCACCAGGTAGTGGACATGTATTGCAAAGCAATACTTACAGAATGCTTGTTTAATGTTGGCTTACATGAGGATATGACACAGCAACCCTCAATAAATAAGCACTTTTGTCTAAGACTTGACTTTATTGGCAGGCTTGACAAACACTGCATTAACCATTAATGGTCAAACCATCCAAAACCGGCCTTTGCAGTCGTCTTGAGAAATGTTCATTTTCAGGCAAAACCGAGTCAGTCATTCCAGAGGTAAATTTTCAAAAATACTCTTGGCCATGCATATCTTTATGGATATCCACTAAGAAGGAATTTAGCTTTTCTTGTCAAACCTTGATGATTGACGGGTTAAGATAGCTTATTACAAAACACAATTGACAATTGGATTATTACTCAATGCATGTGTCTTGGAAATCAGGAATTGTCTTATTGGAGGTTGGGGTTGTTGACAGAATCTTGCTGGTTCAAGACAAATGCTCTTTCAGCCCCATTCTACAATTAATTATGTATCTTAACCCTTTGATCCTGAATGTCTTAACCATTTTAGGTCAAAGCCGGCCAAGACCGGCCTCTGCTGGGGTCTTGAGAAATGTTCATTTGCAGGCCAAGAGAAGACTATTTTTGAAAATTTACCACTGGAATGACTGGCGCGATAACAGAGCCAGTCATTCCAGTGGTAAATTTTCAAAAATAGTCTTCTCTTGGCCTGCAAATGGACATTCAATAAGTAAATATTTCAATTTTCTTTTAACAAATTTAGTCATTAAAGGGTTAATAAAAAAACAATTTACAACTAATTAAATAACCTGTTGAATATTTTGAAATTGATTTAAATACAAGTGATTGTTGCCCATGGCATGAACAGTTTCCTGAATATTCAGCAGCTTACCTGTAAAGTTAGCTTGAAATTAAGATTCTGGGAATTGAGAGTACAAAGTGCTAACCTTAATTATCTGCAGGTGAAAATGTTAGTGTTATACAGAGTTAATAGAGAGGACAGATTAATGTAGAGTTGGGAAATGTTGCTAAAGCCTCTTGCTGTCATAAACTTACAACTTTCAGCAACATTATCAAAATGAACACCAGGCAAAATAATTCTTTAATGGTCAAAATTATTAGAGAAAATTAAACTCTGCTCTGTGAATGGTCATTTACAAGCCAAGAAAATACTATTTAAAAAAATTTATGACCGTAATGACTGGCCCATTATCGAGTCTGTTATTATAACAGTACATTTTTGAAAATAGTGTTCTTGGTCTGCAAATGAACTTTTCTCAAGACCATTGCAGAGGTTTTGGTTGTCATGACGTTTACAGTGTTATAAAGCTGTATAATGGAGGAATCCTGTTTCAGCTATGCCCCGCCCATCCATGGTTAAGCGCCACCCACGCTTCACTTGTGTTGTAATCGACCGATCCTTGCACTCCCTGACTATCAATTTCCAGAAAACTATACAGGTAAGCTGTTGAATTGAAACTAAATTGACTGGGTGGCAGCAACAGCGTCCCGTCAAATTAGTTTCAAAATATTCAACAGCATGTTTATTAAGTAGTAAAGATGTACAATGTCCGTCATCAATAATGTATTCGGTACAAACTTAACTACATCATTCATGACGTCATTGATTATGATGTCATCCTGTACGCCGCGTAGTTGATTGTGATGTCATATGATTGATGTATAAACTGGAAAAGGCCATTATAATTATTTGTCCCCCATATATACACCTGTGCAAAAGTTAAGCACCAGCAAAAACAATAGAACGTAGAAACATGATGGTACAACTAGGCTGCCATACTTTTTGTCCCCGCGTTAGCTGACATAATTCCAAGTACGAAATGCACATGCATGCATGACTTCACGCCACTTGATGTCCGTGCATGGCGGGAAACAGCACACGTGTTCAGTTATGTTAAAGTCCAGTTTGAGGTGTAGAACATTACATACAGATTTAGGCGACAAGATTAGGAATTTTGTGTTCATGACCGTGGTTTATTTGTACAGAGAGAATTAGCTCTTGATTGTGAACCGCTATGGCAAGACGAAGGTTAAGTGATCGTGTGAAATGGCAAATCATAGGCATGCATACCACTGGTATGTCATGCAGAGAGATTGGCAGACAGCTGAACATTAACCATACTGTAATCAGTCGTTTGATTGCAAAACATGGCAAACTAACGAGGTGAAGGACAGGCCTAGATCTGGAAGACCGAAGAAGACTACTGCCCATGATGATCGAGCCCTAGTACGCCTTGTTAGGAGATCTCCATTCACCAACAGCAGAGTGCTCAGCCAGCAATGGGAAACGCGCAATAGAGTGTCAATGTCTACCGTCAAAAGGAGACTGTATGCTGCTGGCATGAAAGCTAGGAGACCTGTCAGACGTCCTTTCCTCACTGCACACCACAAAGACGAGCGTCTGAGGTGGTGCAACGAAAGAAGACACTGGAACATGAGATCCTGGAGACGGGTACACTGGTCCGATGAAAGTCGGTTCCTGCTTCATGCCACAGATGGTCGAACTCGTGTATGGAGGTCCAGACGCACGGCGTATGACCAACGTAACATCATGGAAGAAGTTCCATTTGGTGGAGGTTCCGTTATGATATGGGGGTGCATCTCATTTGATTGTAAGCTGGATCTGTTGACTGTACCTGGAACACTAAATGGACAAAGATATCAAGATTCCATACTGGATAGAGTTGTGGTCCCTCATTTTGTAAATCATGCACCTGGAACCCACCCTATATTCATGGATGATAATGCCCGACCACATCGTGCTAGAGCTGTGCATGAATACCTCCGCCAGAATGCCATCGAAACCCTACCATGGCCAGCAAGGAGCCCTGACATGAACCCTATTGAGCATATCTGGGACATTCTGGGAAACATGGTGAGAAGGAGGGATCCTCCTGTGCAGAACCTACAGGAATTAACAGACACACTCCATCTTGAATGGCAACGAATACCACAATGGCGTATCAGTCGGTTGGTGACCAGCATGAGACGTCGTGTCCAGGCCGTCATCCAGGCACAAGGTGGATATACCCGGTATTAATAATGACAGTCTCAAACTCGTGCACAGATGTTAAACTTCGTTTTCAGACACCATTAATGACAATCTAGCCACGTGTGTCAACTGTAGGGCAATAGTTGTCAGTTGTGTCAACGTAACCATATTCAGGCCTCGTTTTCAAGTTCAAACAAAAACATACAGTGTTTCCCCACCATCATAATCAGCATTCCTCTAGTTGCATTATTACCTCTTGCACTAAGATGGATGGGTACATAAATGTTTATGCTATTGCTTTCTTCATAGCACATGAATATACCCTCGCATGTGCGTAAAAATAGGGTGGTGCTTAACTTTTGCACAGGTGTATAGTATCATGTGAAGGCCAGGTTTATTACTGAGAAACCTGTGTATAAAGACCACCTATCTCATTTCTAACAGCCTCCGCCACCCCTTGTATCAGTGGTCACATCAAATAAGACAGCAGGCAACCTCTCAACGACACTCAATTCTACGTCAGCGTCGCACAGAAAGTCTGCAGTCCGTGCTAGAGGTGACAAGGAAAACAGGAGCCAGGAGAGCCACATATCGGATGATCAGGTTAGGCTTGCGCAATTATTGCTTTCAGTAATCACGATCAATTATTTAATAATAATCGCGATTACTCGATTAATCAGCTTGAGTACAAATTACACATTTATAACAGCAAAAAAGCATATCAATGATAAAAGCTGCAATGATGTTGATAAAGGTCAATTTGTAGGCCAAGAGAAGACTATTTTTGGAAATGTGTCACTGGAATGCTGCCTGGCTCGATTCTCGAGTCAGTCATTGCAGTGATACATTTTCAAAAATAGTCTTTTCTAGGCCTGCAAATGGACATGCAATCGCTGAGCAATATGTAAATTTCCGTGACCGATCGCATTAAAGAGTAATTAAAGGTTTTGAAATATTTTATGCTGTAGAATTATTCATGATTATTTAATTTTTAATCATATAAATTCACGATTTAAAAAATAATCGTGATTTTTGATTTAATCACATAATTGCGTAAGCCTAGATCAGGTATCTAATATAAAGGTTTTTAGCTATTAACAATATAGTTTTCACTGCAAGAGTATACTTACCTCCCTAATACTCTTTGATATTGCTAAATATCGGCTTTCACTCAATAAAACACTCAGATTAAAAATGTTAGGTGGCCCTACTGGGCAGGGAGTCAGATGACAGTCAGGCGGATGCCAGCCCCACCACCGCGCATGCGCCGACTAGTACTTCCTCTTTGCTAATTTATTGGCTGAGAGACAACTCATGTTTTCTCTGCTCATAGGCTTTTCCTTAAATTCTGAAAGTTTTGGCTGTGTAGAAGTTCTATTTCTCCTGGATTAATATGGCAGAATGTGTTGCTACTCCAAAGGAGCGCCCAGGACCTAGCCATCAGGTGACTTCTATTATATTTAGCGAGTTTCTCCCGGTGTAATGTGTTTCCGGGACTCGCGTTTATCATGATAAGCGCCTAAAATAACTGGTTTATTTCGAAATGGCGCTATGAAACACTAATCTCTCTTTGTGTTTATGTCCACAGGTATCTACCTAGGAATGTTAGGACATCACATCTTCAGAGAGTTTGTTTTTCTCTCCACCAAGGTTCCATTTCCTACTAACATTGTAAGGTTATCTAACCAAAAATCTTTTCCCAGTGGGTTGGAGGTCTCGGATGAAGGTCTTCTCACTTTGCCCTCTTGATCCACTTCCTTCCCCCTAAGGTGGAGAGAGTTAAGAGGTCATAAGGTTGGTGGAGCGTCCGGTTCATCAGATCAGATGGTTTGTCTGTGCTAAAGACTCGGGTACTCTAGTTATGATATGAGGCATTTCAATTATATTTGACAATATTTATAAAATCTTACTGCCATTTATCACTGTTTATCTGTTGTTTGTATAGTCTGTATAAACTATCCGGTCTAGTTAGAATGTTCTGGATATGATTACAATTCGTCCTTACACCTGGAGGTTTTGTTTCGGATCGATTTAACTTCTTATTTTTGAAGTTATGACGTCATAATCAGCCTTGCGCCTTACTATCAGTTATGAGTTTTGTTGAACGCTGATTTATTATCATTATTAGCTTGGGTCTTATGGCCCCTTCCTCCTTGTTTATTTCGTGTTGGGTTCTAATTCAATATCTGTAATACTCATTGTCTTCGTCCTCTGCTGTGTTTCAGAGGCCTGGTTGTCCTTCATGTGGTAGATTTATCCTTGACAAGTTCTTCCCCCATTTATGCTCCCAGTGCAGCCCATGTGGACCATTGCTTAAATGTGAGATCTGTAAAAGATGGGGGGGAGCTAATGTCTGAATTTCTCTCATTACAGACCAGGGAGAAGGCTCCAGAGGAGGAGAGGAAGAGTAAGAAAGAGGCTTCTGGTAAGAAGGGTAAGAGGAAGGCCTCATCCGCTATGGATATGGAGGCCTTCCGTATTGAGATGATGGGAGAGATGAAGAGGACAATTAAAGATTTGGTCTCAGAATTGCTTCGTGGCATGCTTCCTGGTCCAAATCTTTCGTTGTCCTCTTCATCTGCTCCGGAGCAGATAATCCCCGCCTCTGAATCGGTGCTATTTAGGGACCTATCAGTTTTCGACCATGATTCAGAGGTGGGCCTATTAGAGCGTGAAATCCATGGTAAAAACACTGGCAGCAGGCTTGCCGCGCCGGTTGTTCGTGGTCAGGTGTCGCTGGAACCTGCCTACCTATCGGGCCAGGATTATCCGCACCCTGCAGGTACCAGTTCCTCCTATGGTACCTCTCCTGGCCAGTCCGGGTTAGCATTCTTTGCTAGCCTGGAGTAATCTTTCTGGCCAGGAAGAAGAGGATTATCTGCTGGGTTCTCCTTCTGGCGCTGTGGCCATGGACATTGATGTGCGTGCACCCCTCGCGGGGAACACGGGCGACATTGCCCACGGTACTACTCACGCAGGAGTAGTGTTCACGGCGCAGAAGGTAGCCCGGGCTGAATCTGATGGCCAGTTTTACTGCATACCTCGGCTTGCCGATGGTGTAGCAGGTGCTGGCCAGGGACGTGGTGTGTTGAAATTTTCCCCACGCGATGCAACAGCGCCTGCTCCTGGTCAAGCCAGTCAGTTTAGAATGCCTGTTCTTTCAGGCCCGCATGCTTTCTCTGGCTTGCCAGGCGTATCAGTTCCTCCAGCCACGTACACACCTGTGATTGCTCATGAGGATGACGAAGGCCCTCGTCTTGTAGAGCATTCACAGGTGGCCACGGAGGAAGACTGGTCTGACGCTTGTCAGTGGCTAATTAACGTCAGACCAGATCTTGCCGTGGTTCAGTCGGCCAGTCAACGGGACCAGCGCCCGCGGCTGGCAGGTAAACCGGCTGTTACCGCTATGCCATCTTTGCCGATAGCTGATCATATTGTTGATATGTTCACTGTGGCGGAGACGTCTATTAGTGTACATGGACGTTTAGCGAAGGCCCCCCCGCGAAGTGGCAAAGCGGTGCCGTATTACAGCTGATCAATATCAGCTATACGGTGTAGTACCGAAGCCAAGCAGGGATGACCGTGCAGCGCTGGGTGAAGATACGCGGCCAGGTTCCCGGTCTGACACGGGAGCACTGTGTTCGAACGTGTTGCGTTCGGCTAACACCGCATTACGTGATGCGGAAGAGAGTTCGAGGGCGTCTATTGCAGCGCTTTCGCATGTCTCACAGTTGTTACAAGGGGTAGTAACGGCATCCGCTTTACGTCAGCCTAGTCCGGTGACTGTCCAGAGAGCCATCCAAGATGGAATTAACTTGGCTTTGGACAGTTTAACCCGGTCTGTAACCAGGAGTGTCCGGGCGAGGCGCACGTTTGCTCTTGATAACTTGTGCCCGTCCCAGGATTTGTATAATAGGCTGCTGCGTACGTCTATGACAGGTCCTGGTCTCTTTGGAGGTGAGGGATGTAGGCATCTCCAGGTGACGGTTACCCTGGTCAATAACCAGAGGGCATTACGGGAGCAATTTGAAGTGCTCCGTAGAGAGCGCGTTCGCGTGGCTCCCCCTGCGTGTCATCCCCTGCAGGCTCGAGGTGGCAGTGGCCAGGTCAGAGGCCAGCCACCAGTGCAGCGTCGGCCACGGCCGCGTGCGCTTCGGCCAGCAGCGAGGGGGGGGGGCGCAGGCTCCTCCGGCGCAGCCAGCCAGGAAGCCGCCCACGCACCGTGGTGCGCGCGGTGCGGGCCGTGGTGCGCGAGGATCTGGTCGTGGTAATCGTACCTGACAGGGTGATTACCACAGTAAGAGCTACTCCAGTGCATCTGCACCAGGAGACAGTGCCACTCTTGCACTCTCTGGTGCCGATCTGGACTCAAATTCCAAGAGATCCAGATCAGCGGTTGTGTATAGAGGAGGAAATAAATTCCCTCATACATAAGGAAGCAATTCAACCGGCGCAAAATTGCCCGGGCTTCTATTCAACCGTGTTCTTGGTAACGAAAAGCACTGGAGGGTGGAGACCAATTCTCAACCTCAAGCCATTGAACAAGTTCATAGACACACCCAGTTTCAAGATGGAAACTGTGAGATCGGTGTTGGCAGGGTTGCAGAAGGGAATGTGGACAGCTTCAATAGATTTGAAGGATGCTTATTTCCACATTCCCATAGCGAGGAGTTTCCGTCGCTTCCTGAGATTTGCATTCCAGGGCAGACAGTGGGAATTCAGGGTGTTACCTTTCGGAATTTCCACCGCTCCTCGGGTTTTCACCCGTGTGGTTCTTGCGAACACAGCATACCTCCGCAGGAGAAGCATAGCAGTCCACACATACATAGACGACTGGCTGTTAAAAGCACACACCCAGGAAAGTTTATCGACCAATCTGGAGATTGTTTTGAAAACGCTCTCGGATTTAGGCTGGATGATAAATTTTCAAAAATCAGAGCTGACTCCGTCCCAGAAGTTTGTTTACCTGGGGATGTTCTTCGATCTAGAGACAGGATATGTTTATCCTACTCAGGAGAGAGTTCAGAAACTCATCTCAGTAATTCAGTCAGTGTGCGACAGTCGTCATGTCCTGGCACGGGTTTACTTGAGAATGCAGGGGTTGATGGTTTCGTTGGAACCAGTCATTCCTCAGGCCGCCTTACGCAGGCGGCCGATCCAGTTTTTTCTCATGACACAATGGACCCAGAGTACAGGTTCACTGGACTCGATTGTGTCAGTGTTGGCGCCTCTAATTCACCACCTGCAATGGTGGTTGAAGACAGAGAATCTCCTGTTGGGGGTTTGGCTAACCCCATCCCACCCTCAGGTGACTGTGTATACAGATGCATCGATGGAGGGTTGGGGAGCTTGCCTGGAAGAGTCCACAATATCAGGGCTGTGGGATCTGGATCAGTCAAAGGAACATATCAATCTACTGGAACTAAGAGCAGTAGTCCTGGGCCTGGAACATTTCTTACGGAAAGTTCAGGGCAAGATTGTTCTTATTCGTTCAGACAACTCAACTGTAGTGACTTACATAAACCGCCAGGGCGGAACGAAGTCGCCCAGTCTCTGTATGATGACATGGAGACTGCTTTGTTAGTGCCTGGATTACAGGATTACCTTGAAAGCAGTTCATATTCCGGGAAGGTTAAATCTGTTAGCAGACTCATTGAGCCGAAGGATGAGTGTTTTACCCACGGAATGGCAACTAAATCAATGTGTGGCGGATCGTCTGTTCGACCATTGGGGGAAGCCCAACATCGATTTGTTCGCAACGAAGAGGAATTCGAAGATGATGACGTATGTCTCTCCGATTCCAGATCCAAGCGCTTTCGCAACAGATGCGTTAGCTATCAGCTGGGCGGGAATGTATGCATACGCATTCCCTCCAGCAATCCTGATTCCAAAAGTTCTTCAGAAAATCCGGCAGGAGGAGTGCCAAGTGCTTCTGATCGCCCCGGATTGTTGGCCAAGCCGATCGTGGTATACGGATCTGCTGGACCTTCTGGTCTGCAATCCGGTTCCTCTGCCTCTGATGGACGACATTATCTTCCAGGGCAAGGCCCTTCACAACAATCCGTCAATGTTCCGATTGACTGCGTGGATGTTGTCAAGGAATCTAGAATTAAGGAGCGCTTTTCTGAGCAAGCAGCCATGTTTATGGCCAAAGCCAGGAGGGGGTCAACCTCCAGAGCATATAATTATAAAATCAACAGATTTGCAGAGTGGTGCTCAAAAAGATGTATTGATCCAATGGATTCATCTATTCAGGAAGTAGCTGATTTCCTCTGTCACCTGTATGATGCCTATAGCCTCAAGCCTAACTCTATTGCTGGTTATAAGTCAGCTTTAATGTCTGTTATTCCTTGCTTGGCTAAGAGGGGAAGTGATGAAGTAAGTACATTAAATGTATTAATTAAAGGCATGGGCAATCTAAGACCAAGGAATCCCCCGGTGATTCCGTCTTGGAGCTTATCGCTAGTGCTTCAAGTACAAGGTGATAAGCCTTTTGAACCACTTAGTTCCATTTCTATGAACCTATTAACTTTTAAAACTATATTTTTAATTGCTGCGGCCTCGGCTAGGCGTAGGAGTGAAATTCATGCCTTATCAGCCGAGGATGACCGTTTTGTGGTTACAGGGGAAGGCCTTAAGCTGCTACCTAGGATTAATTTCTTGGCTAAGATTCAGTCTTTGAAATATCCAGGTCAACCTATAGTTTTGCCAGCTAGATATGATCCTAATTCTAAAGCATGGTGTCCCGTCCGGGCGCTGCTCCGGTACAAACAACGTACATCGGAGTGGCGCACCGACCAGTCAGCGTTATGGTTGTCATATATTGAACCCCATGGCAGGGCGTCGAAGGACACCATTTCCAGGTGGATTGTAGAATGTATTCAGTTTTGTCATAAATCCGCCACCGGGAAGCAGGTTGACGTGGCCAAGGCTCACAGTGTCCGCGGCGTAGTGACATCCACTGCCCTATTTAATGGGGTCCCTGTGGATGACATTATGTCGGTTGCTCAGTGGCACTGTGAGTCAAGTTTTACAGACCATTATCTCCGTGACACCTCTAATCCTCTCGCCTTGTCGATTTTGAAAAAATAACTAGGTGTACATTATTTGATGAGGTTTCCTCATTGCTTATATATTTCACAATTAATTATTGGAAACAACCACTTTTTTGGCACTGCGTCAGTCTTCACCACTGGGAAGATGATGTCAGCACCCAAGTTCAACAAGGTCAGTCTTGTTCATGTGTTGTCCATTGTTGATTGTATTGTCACGTTACCCGTTGTTATTAGCATGATGATGGTTTGTGTGTTTATGTGGTTCATTATTGAGAGTATACGAAAATGGAGCTTTTTCGTCTCTGTCCTGTAGTACATGGCACTTGTACGTAGAGAGCGTATGGGACATTGAGGTCATTCGAGTCTTCCTTCCAGGAAGGGGGGGGGGGTGGGGGGGGTGAGCGCATATGACATTCGGTCATCTCTCTTACATCGGTTGTGTTATCCGATGGTTGGTCAAATCCTGACTGTGTTTTCACACAGTTTCAGACGTTTAAGTGCCTTAAACGCAGAAAAGCGTATAGGGATGAGCTGGTCTTTTGACCTCGCCTCCCTCCCGCCGAATTCCCTGTCGAATTCTGGCAATATCAAAAAGTATTAGGGAGGTAAGTATACTCTTGAAGTGAAATAAACGAAATCTAGGATTTCTTTTTTCACGAGAGAGTTGATACTTACCTCCCTAGATACGGACCCGGCCTCTCCACCCCACAGAGGTCTTCAGGCTCTTAATAGTTGCATGTGTGTCAGCCAATAAATTAGTCAGAGGAAGTGCTAGTCTGCGCATGTGCGGTGGTGGGGCTGGCATCTGCCAGACTACACTCTGACTCCCTGCCCAGTAGGGGCACCTAACTGTTTTAATCTGAGTGTTTATTGAGTGAAAGCCGATATTTAGCAATATCAAAAAGTATTAGGGAGGTAAGTATCAACTCTCTCGTGAAAAAAGAAATCCTAGATTTCGTTTAGAAAGGGTTAACACTGATATCAAATATCAAGGTCATGCATAGTCAAGACCTAACAAAGGACAAGGTCATGATTATTCATCACTATTGGTGCAAAGGAATGTACCAATGGTCAAGGTCATGTTTATTTAACACAGTTGATGTTTGTTTACCATGGATAACAAAAGTCAAGGTCATGTTTGTTTAACACAGTTGATGTTTGTTTACCATGGATAACAAAAGTCAAGGTCATGTTTGTTTAACACAGTTGATGTTTGTTTACCATGGATAACAAAAGTCAAGGTCATGTTTGTTTAACACAGTTGATGTTTGTTTACCATGGATAACAAAAGTCAAGGTCATGTTTGTTTAACACAGTTGTTGTTTGTTTACCATGGATAACAAAAGTCAAGGTCATGTTTGTTTAACACAGTTGATGTTTGTTTACCATGGATAACAAAAGTCAAGGTCATGTTTGTTTAACACAGTTGATGTTTGTTTACCATGGATAACAAAAGTCAAGGTCATGTTTATTTAACACAGTTGATGTTTGTTTACCATGGATAACAAAAGTCAAGGTCATGTTTATTTAACACAGTTGATGTTTGTTTACCATGGATAACAAAAGTCAAGGTCATGTTTATTTAACACAGTTGATGTTTGTTTACCATGGATAACAAAAGTCAAGGTCATGTTTATTTAACACAGTTGATGTTTGTTTACCATGGATAACAAAAGTCAAGGTCATGTTTGTTTAATACTAGTACCAAATTTCAAACAAATTGAATAATCCCAATATCTCCATTTGGGGGGTTATGTGTTTATATTTAGAAAATAAATGGATAGAAAACTGTTTCTGTGACCAATGTACTGTGAAGTTACAAAATGTTATGTTTATGGTGCATATGTTTTGCAGAATAACCCGCTGAGTGGCGTGACCATAGATAGATTGCTGTCTATATTAAAGCACTATGGTGAATACCCGGCTAAGTACAGGTTAGTGATTGCATGAATGACTGCTCTGACAGCAACCAATGAAGGAATTCAGTTTTAGCTATGCCCAGCTCATCTTTAAGTAAGCTCCACCCATACTTTGCTCATGTTCGGATCTCATGCACTCTCTGAATCACTATTTCCATAAAAATATACAGGTAAGCTGTTTAATATTTTGAAACTAATTTGAGTGGGTGCTGTTGCTGCCTATGCCCCCGATCAAATTAGTCAGTGCTTAGCGCATTCCCTCATGCAAATTCACATGAAAATAACCAAAGGCATGCAGATCTGGTCACCTTCCCTCATAGGCATTCTACTTTTTCTGCAATGGCATAATAATGTGGGCACTCTGTTTTAATTATGAGCATGCCTCGATAGCATTCACCTCAGTGTTAAGTTACAGCACTGTTAGTTTCAAAATATTCAACAGAATATTTATTAAATAGTAAAGACATACAATTCATACAACTTGTCAGACTATTAAGCATTTGTGTCTGACTATATCACGTCATTAATAACGTAATTGATCGTGACTTCAGCCTGCATGTGACGTAGTAGATTATGATGTCATGTAATTGATCGATAAACTGGATTCATCAATTCTGTATTCACGCAAATCTGTCCTGCCCAATATATATATATTTAAAAATACTGTAGGTTTTTTAATTCATGGCAAAACACACCTGTTCTGAGTTAGTGCTTTGTAATACAGCATCAGGTAACATTTTAATTGTCAAATTTTGTCAGACAAATTTTGAATTTCTCGAAGGTGTCCAAATACAGACCAATAGATGATTATTTTTGAAAATTACCACGAATAATTGGCTTGAAATCTGTTTAGGTGGCTTGACTATTAAAGAGCTAGGCGGGGACTTGGTGCGAAAGCAATATGTTTGACATGTTTGACCAATATTACTTTTCTTAGCAACTTATTAAAATTCTGAGAAAATTTTGACAACCAGAGTGCTTACATTTAAGTATGTTTATTTAACCATTTCACCAATAAATTCCATGTATCGTGATCTCATGGCAAACAAACAGGAAAGCTGTTGATTATTTTGAAATTAATAAGACTTCACGCCATTGCTGCTGTAATGTCTTCCAGTCATATTAATATCAAAATATTTGAGAGAATATGCTATGCATCATAACAAATTTTTTTTTTTCAGGGATTTGTCATTGAAAAGGTTAACTCTTTGATGGTCAGATTTGGTAAAGAAAATTATAAATATCTGCCTATTGAATGTCCATTTACAGGCCAAGAGAATAGAATTTTTGAAAATTTCTCACTGGAATGACTGGCTCGGTTATCGAGCCAGTTATTCCAGTCATAAATTTTCAAAAATGCTATTCTTTTGGCCTGTAAAAGGACATTACACAAGACCATAACAGAGGCCGGTTGTGGCCGGCATGACCATTAAAGGGTTAAGAGCCAGGCTGCTTATATTTCAGAATGTTTATTTGGCGCTCTATGTTAAAGCTCCCGGAGAACCACACTGCTTACGCGGCACTCATTGATAAAGGAACACACCCATCTTTTTCCAAGCTGCATGAGCAGTATCCAGTCAAAAGTCGTAAACTGCTCCGGATACTTCAAAGGTACGGTTCCAGCTGACTTTCTCGTGTTGGTTCTTTAATTAACCAAATGGCATGTTTTTAGTCTCCCGACATCGTCGATGGGGACTATAGAAATGTGCCCCATCCATGCGTATGTCCGTCCATCTGCATTTAGTTTTCGTTCGATAACGTCAGTTAGCTTGAATGCATTCATTTCCAATTTGCAATGTCGACTCCTTATGACAAGACCTCGGTGGTGATTGCATATCGGCAAAATGTGTTTAGACACCAGAGTTATCTCCCTTGTAGGATTAAAAAAATTGGGTTTGTACTGAAAAGCCCTGGTCAGGGGATGACTGACCTGAAGTGGTCTTTTATTATCTTTAAATTGCTCTGACGTATGAAATCCCTATAATTTTACATACTTTCAAATAGTATATAGTCAGTATTTAAATCTAACAAAGTGTACTGGTTCTGTTTTTGCTTTGCATTCATTTTGCCAACACATCCAATTGCACTCGAGAGAAACTGAATTTTTGCTCTACAACGTCAAAACGTAAAGGCAACTCAATTAATACTCAATGAGTTAATTAAAATAAAATTATGCTTTGTTTTAGGCTTCTCTCTGCCTTCACACACTGGTCACCGATATTTGGTGAGACGCCATTTCTTCCTGAGCTCTGCTTTCCATTTGTCAAATTGTTACAGAATAACCACCTAGTCTGCTTTGAGATAATTGCCACTGTGATAGGTAAGAATGGCGCATATTTCGTTACTTATGTGATACGTCTTCACTATCTGTATTGGACTTTTATTTGATTGATCCATATTTCATAAGGCTCTCATTTCTTAAATTTGTGAGGTATGATGTTGGTCTTGTTACCATGGAAAGTTAGTAACCCTTTCACTGATAAATTCTTTATATCTCACTTTCAAGGCACCACTACAGGAAAACTGTTGGCTATTTTGAAATTAATTTGACTGCAAGCTGTTGCTGCCTTAGGTCAAATTAATTTCAACATTTTCAACTGATTAAGTTTTATATCTTAAAGAATATACTTTTGCAGGGATTTGTTTGTGAAAGGGTTAAACTTTTTGACTTGTTTGTGCAACATTTGTGGAATGACAACTTCATGCATGTATTTTGCCTGATGACAAGCTATAGCAGTGGGTGTACAATGAATGCATGTATTGTGTCTGGTGACTAGCTGTAGCAGTGGGTGTACAATGAATGCATGTGTTTTGTCTGGTGACAAGCTATAACAGAGGGTGTGCAATGAATGCATGTATTTTGTCTGGTGACAAGTTATAGCAGTGGGTGTACAATGAATGGATGTGTTTTGTCTGATGACAAGCTATAGCAGTGGGTGTACAATGAATGCATGTACTTTGTCTGATGACAAGCTGTAGCAGTGGGTGTACAATGAATGCATATGTTGCCTGATGACAAGCTGTAGCAGTGGGTGTACAATGAATGCATGTATTTTGTTTGATTACAAGTTATGATTACAAACTATAGCAGAGGGTGTACAATGAATGCATGTGTTTTGTCTGATAAACAGCTGTAGCAGAGGGTGTACAATGAATGCATGTGTTTTGGCTGATGACAAGCTATAACAGAGGGTGTGCAATGAATGCATGTATTTTGTCTGGTGACAAGTTATAGCAGTGAGTGTACAGTGAATGGATGTGTTTTGTCTGATGACAAGCTGTAGCAGATGGTGTACAATGAATGCATGTGTTTTGTCTGATGACAAGCTATAGCAGAGGGTGTACAATGAATGCATGTGTTTTGGCTGATGGTCAGCTGTAGCAGAGGCTGTACAATGAATGCATGTGTTTTGGCTGATGGTCAGCTGTAGCAGAGGGTGTACAATGAATGCATGTGTTTTGGCTGATGGTCAGCTGTAGCAAAGGGTGTACAATGAATGCATGTGTTTTGGCTGATGGTCAGCTGTAGCAGAGGGTGTACAATGAATGCGTGTGTTTTGGCTGATGGCCAACTGTAGCAGAGGGTGTACAATGAATGCGTGTGTTTTGGCTGATGGTCAGCTATAGCAGAGGGTGTACAATGAATGCATGTGTTTTGGCTGATGGTCAGCTATAGCAGAGGGTGTACAATGAATGCATGTGTTTTGGCTGATGGCCAACTGTAGCAGAGGGTGTACAATGAATGCATGTGTTTTGGCTGATGGCCAACTGTAGCAGAGGGTTACAATGAATGGGTGTGTTTTGGCTGATGGTCAGCTGTAGCAGAGGGTGTACAATGAATGCGTGTGTTTTGGCTGATGGCCAACTGTAGCAGAGGGTGTACAATGAATGCGTGTGTTTTGGCTGATGGTCAGCTATAGCAGAGGGTGTACAATGAATGCATGTGTTTTGGCTGATGGTCAGCTATAGCAGAGGGTGTACAATGAATGCATGTGTTTTGGCTGATGGCCAACTGTAGCAGAGGGTGTACAATGAATGCATGTGTTTTGGCTGATGGCCAACTGTAGCAGTGGGTGTACAATGAATGCATGTGTTTTGGCTGATGGCCAACTGTAGCAGAGGGTGTACAATGAATGCGTGTGTTTTGGCTGATGGTCAGCTATAGCAGAGGGTGTACAATGAATGCATGTGTTTTGGCTGATGGTCAGCTGTAGCAGAGGGTGTACAATGAATGCATGTGTTTTGGCTGATGGCCAACTGTAGCAGTGGGTGTACAATGAATGCATGTGTTTTGCCCAATGACAAGTTATAGCAGAGGGTGTACAATGAATGCATGTATTTTGTCTGATGACCAAAAAATCTATAAAATTTACTTATTAATTTACTTACAAATGTCAATTTGCAGGCCATGAGAAGGCTTTTTATGTAATTTTAGTACCAGAATGACTGATTCGATTGTCGAACCATTCACTCCAGTAGTAAATTTTCAAAAATATTCTCTTGTTCTGCAAATGGACATTCCCCAAGCCCATTGCAGGGGCGGTATTTGGCAGCGTCACCATAAAAGGATTAACCATTTCTATGCTGTCTAGGATTAGCAGTGAATTCACCGTCTAATGGTCCAGCTGGCCAAAACAGGTAGTGGTCTTGAGAAATGACCATTTGCAGTGGTAAATTTTCAAAAATAATCTTGCCCTGCAAATGGGCAATCAACATAAAGCAATAATTTCAATTTTCTTAACCAATGTTTTGTTGCACAGTAAAGGGTCAAAAGTTGCATGTTTCTGTGTTTGCAGTGAACTGGTGTCAGCATTGGTTTGAATACTTCCCTAATCCCCCCATCAATGTGCTGAGTATGATTGAGAATGTGCTGGCACACCACGATAAAGATCTACTCAATCATTTTGTACATTACAGAGTCACATCACAGGTAAGCTTTTATCATCCCTCCACCCCTCTTCCATCCCTCGCTCTCTCCCCCCCCTCTCTCCTTCCCCCTCCCTCCTCTCTCTCTACTTTCCTCTCTCCATCACTTTCTCCTCTCTCTCCAGCAGTCACAGTATGCCATGAAGGTAATCTTAACCCATTAACTCTCAAATTTGCTCAAGAAAGTCTCAATTTTCTCATAGAAAATGTCCAGTTGCTGACCACGAGAATATTTTTTTAAACTTAACACTGGAATGATTTCCTTGTATAGCGAGCCATACATTTCAGTGGAGATTTAAAAAAAATAACCATCTCTTTGTCTGCAAATGAACATTCTTCAATTCTGCTGCATAGGTAAGCTTTGGATGGCTTGACCATTAAGTGGATTTATAGTCTCAAAAAATGTTAAGACACATGCAAAGATTGAATACAAATCTGTGAAAACTGCTGAGCAAAGTTCATAACCATTTAACCCTCAAATTTTTTCAAGAAAATTTATATTTTCTCATATAAAATGTCCATTTGCAGACAAAGCGAAGACTTCAACAATTTACGACTGGAATGACTGGCTCGTTTATCGAGCCAGTGATTTCAATGGTTAATTTTCAAAAAACATTTTTCTCTTGTTCTGCAAATGAACATTTCTCAAGATCACTGCAGAAGATATTTTTGGCTGACTTGAGTGTTGATGGGTTGAATTGTCACTTTCCTTGAGACTATAAACCCCGGCTATGATATCTGTATACAGATGCTGATTCATTAAGATCAGCATAAAGAGGGTGATCGCTTCAAATCAGTGAAAAAGATGGCGCCGGCTTAAGAGCGATGTAAATATAGCAGTTGCTTACGATTGATTTGAAGATTGTGGCTGCTTCAGATCGGTATAAAGATACTGGTTGCTTCAGATCAGTTGAAAGATGGAAATTGCTTTATATCGCTATAAAGATGGTGGTTGCTTAGGAGCGATATAAAAATGGCAGTAGTTTGGGTTCAGTATAAAGATGGCAGTTGCTTAAGTTCGTTATAAAGAGGACCATTCCTTCAGATCGATATACTAATGGTACTTGGTTCAGATCGATATGAAGATCAGTTTAATAATTGTGGTTCCTTCAGATTGGTATAAAGATGGTGGTTGCTTAAGATCTGTGCTTACAGAACCACCAGTACATTACATGCAACTTATCATCCACGTCTGCTGCATGTTCAGACAGTATCATTTAATGCATTCACTGACAAACCCGTGAAAACGTATATTCGTTAAGATATATAACTTATTCTGTTGAGTATTTTAAAATTAATTTGACTGAACGCCGTTGCTGCCTAAGGCAGCAACGGCTTTCAGTCAAATTAATTTTAAAATATTCAACAGTTTTCCTGTATGTTTGTCTTGAAAATGAGACAATTTGTAACGTCTCCCGCAGGAGGGAGCCATTGTCTTGAAAATGAGACAATTTGTAACCTCTCCCGCAGGAGGGAGCCATTGTCTTGAAAATGAGATAATTTGTTGGTGAAAGTGTTAATAAGAGTGAGAAATTGTGTATGGTTTCTGCTAACTTTAGAAAGGTAACCTCTCCCGCAGGAGGGAGCCATTGATCTGTATTGCTGACTTGTGCTTTCAATTTCTTGTTACCATTATCAACCAATGAGTGCCCTAGAAATCTAGACTTCATTAAGTATTTAACTCTTTAACCTTCAAATTTGTTCAGAAAA
>CM067367.1:5719012-5871512 GCA_034401795.1 Chaetoderma sp. LZ-2023a
TTCTATTATCCTAAGAACTTGTTGGTGTTAGATGCTAGCATTTCGTCGTGATGGCATCGATTGTGGACACTCAGGCCGTTGCTCCGAGCGAACAACTCGCCCGCTTAGCGACACATCCCATGTTTAACACATTACAGACTATTTTAGCTTCAGAATGTCAACAAGCTATAGTGCCGTATAACTTAGTCGGAGGTCTGGGACATAGATATCAGATAGATCCTTCCATTGTTGCTGTCCAAGAAGCGACGATTCAAGCCGAGTTCCGAGGATTAGCGCCTCTTGCTAATCCTAAAATACAAGAACTACAGACCTTCTACAACACAGAGTGTGCTACTATAGAAACACAGCGATGTGACGCGATTCTCAAACTGAAAATGTTAAATTTAATTAATCCGCTTCAATATCAGCAAGAACTAGAGGTTATTCACACATATCATGATGAGCAGAAAATACATCTTACAAGTCGTGTCACGGAAAGTTTAAGTCTGGTGAAAAATGCTCTTCCACCCGTTACTGGCGATATGTTTCAGAGAACAAAAACAAAGTCTCGGCAGCTGAATTCAAAAGCTATTCGTATCATGACGCAGTGGTTTGAATGTCACCTGTACAATCCGTATCCAACCGAGGAAGAGAAACAACAGATCGCTGATGAAGGCGGCATCTCTCTCGTGCAGGTGAAGGCGTGGTTCGCGAACAGACGCAATAGAACGGCAAATACGAAACCGAAAAAACAGAAACGACAAATGGAGAAGGAATTATTAAACATTTGTACGGAAATAACGAGTGACATGGGCATGAAGCATCGTATGTATGGTGACATTATCCAGCAGTTATCGAACATTGTAACGACGACGTCGGACATGCATGTTTCATCAACAGTAAATAATCTGAGTCTCTCCTCAGAAGTATTTATATGATGTTCACTCTAATGATGACAAGCATTTCATGTTATCCATTTAACCCTTTAGTCACTAAGTTTGATCAAGAAAATTAAGATATTTGCATAATGAATAGCCATTTGCAAGCCAAGGTAAGACTATTTTTGAAAATTTACCACTGGAATGACTGGCTCGATAATCGAGCCAGTCATTCCAGTGGTAAATTTTCAAAAAAAGTCTCTTGGCCTACAAATGGACATTCCTCAAGAGCACTGTAGAGGCCAGAATCGGCCAGCTTTGTCATGAAAAGGTTAATGTTAAAATTTTTGTTTAAAATTATAATTTTTGGCAAGAAAATGTTTATTTACTAGACAAGAGATTATTTTTGAAAATTTAGCACTGAATTGACTGCTTCATTTACCGAGCCAGTCAGTCCAGTGGTAAATTTTCAAAAATCTTCACTTGTATTTCTCAAGAGCCCTTTTTGCCTGACATGACCATTAAATGGTTAATCATTGAAACCTTTAACTTATGGTGTAAATGAAAGCAAAATTAACCCTCGGATATTTGTGATTATCTTGAGCCTCATGTTGCTGAAAGCTGTTGCTATCATAGTCAGAAAAAACATTTAGCAAAAACATCAAAGCAAGTGAGTTATTACCTGAATCTTGGATCAATACAAGAGTTAAATACATAATAATAATTTTGAAAACTGCTCTTAAATGATTGTGAGATAGTGCAACAACTGGCAGCACCACAGCCTTCAAAATTCTTATTTTAAAAATATTAACTCTTTAATGGTCATGCCAGCTAAAATGGCACCCTGTAATGGTCTTGCGAAATGTCTATTTGCAATCGAACAGAAAATACTTTTAGAAAACTTACCCATGGAATAACTCAGGTAGTGAGCCAGTCGTTCCAGCGGTAGTTTCTAAAACAAATTACATTCTGCAAACGGACATTGACTGCAAGTTTGACCATCAAAAAGTCGGTTAACCCTATAATGGTTAAATTTAGTCAAGAAATTCAAACTGTCGTTATAAAATGTCCATTTGCAGGCAAGGAGAAGACTATTTTTGGAAAATTGGCCACTAGAACGACTGGCTCGGCTCTCCTGTCGTTCCAGTGGTAAATTTTCGAAAAAGTCATTGTCCTCGCCTGTAAATGGCCATTTCTTAAGACCACTGCGGAGGTCGCTTATGGCCAGCGTCGCCATAAATGGGTTAAAGTTTAGATTCTTACTGTGCCATTTATAATGAAATATATTGACTGATATAATATGTGCCATAGACGTTGACAGATGTTATGTGGAATATTCTTAACATCTAATGATTTATACTTAACTGCCTAACTGCTACAAGCCACCAGACTATAAGGTCAGTGGGCAATAACTCTGGACCTGCTCAATATTTTGAAAACAATTTGACTGGAAGTTGTTGGTGGCTAAGCCACCAACAACTTTCAGTCAAATTGTTTTCAAAATGTTTAGCAGATCCAGAGTTAATCCCCATGAATAATGTAGTGTGCAGAAATTCATGGGGCAGACAGTTAGTCAGTGATTAAAATATACATAATTTTATAATCTCTTGTACAGGTCTGCTATGTAAATATGATTTCTTCAAAATTTTACTTGTTGAATTTTAAAAATGTTCATTGTATTATGGCTATTACACTAGCTGACCGCAATACACATGACATATTTACATGTAAATAATAAATTATAAATATAATTATGAATCTTTTTCTTGAATGCCTCCACATCTAATTTCAAGATTATTTCAACTTTCTGATATAAAGATGTGCATTTGCAGACCAAAAGAAAGTTATTTTTGAAATTTCATCACTGGAATGAATGGATCGATTATTGAGCCAGTCATTCCATTGGTAAAATTAGAAAAAATATTTTTCTCATGGTCTGCAAATGGGCATTTCTCAAGACCACTACAGAAGGCACTTTTGGCTGACTTGAGTGTTAACAGATTTGTAACAATCCTGATAATAAGAGCCACTTTCAAATGGATCATTGTCACTAATGTGTCTGTACAGAGTCACTATGAAATCAGCAGAACTCTCAGGGACAGCTGTTTATCCATACTTCTTATTTTGGACAACTACAAATGCAAGCTTTAACTGATTTGACCATTAATCCTGCACTTAAGCCTGTCAAAAATTGCTTGTGTAGTGGTCCTGGAAAATGTCCATTTGCAGACGAAGAGAAATCTAATTTTGAAAATTTACAACGAATAACTGGCTCGATAAGCGATCCCATCATTCTAGTGATAGATTTAAAAAAATAATCTCTTCGTCTGCAAATGGTCATTTTCTATGAGAAAATTGGAATTTTCCTGAACAAATTTTAGTGTTAACTGAAATCTGCTGTTGCCATGTGCAGCAATAACTACTAGTCAAATTAGTTTCCAAATATTCAACAGAATATTCCTTACATCAAAATGCATCATAAAGAAAGAAATTAAAATTTTCTCATGTCAACGGTTTACTTACAGACCAAGAGTTTAATTTTGAAAATGTACCACTGGAATGACTGGCTCGAACTACAAATGGACATTTTGCAAGACCACTGCAGACGTCATTCTTGGTGGGCTTGAGTGTTAAAGGTTTAAGCCTGCCATAGCTAAGCACAAACTTGTGACTCCAAAGAACAGCTAGTCTGTACAGTTCATCATAGGAAGCACACCTAGAGTTACAGGCTCAAGTCCCTAACCACGTGCCCACCACACCAAATAGCATCATAGACTAAGTCGGTTTTGAACCCTTTGAGTTTCAAATTTATTCACGGAAATTAAAATTTTCTCATAGAAAATCTCCATTTGCAGACCAAGAGAACGTCATTTTTGAAAATTTATCGCTGAAATGATTGGCTTGGTTATTGAGCCAGTCATATCAGTTGTAGATTTTCAAAAATAGTCTTTGGTCTACAAATGGACATTTTCTATAAGAGAATTTTAATTTTCTTGAATAAATTTGAGGCTCTATTTATATTTGGTCTACAAATGGATATTTCTCAAGACGATTGCAGAAGCTGTTTTTCGGTAGGGTTTAATGCTAATAGTCTTGAAGATTCAATAGTTGCTGATGTGAATAATATATTCTTGCTGGGTAAGAAACGCCTGCTTTCTATAACTCCATTAGGAATCTGTGTATTTATAACTTTAGACAAGCTTGGCTAGCGTACTTCATACACTTCAATATACAGTGAGCTATCAGATATCACACCTGTCAGTATTTAGCTCACCTGGGTGAGCTTATACATCCGCGACCTGTCTGCTGCCTGCCTGTCTATGTCTGCCTGCCTTCCTGCCTGTCCATCACCTGTCTGTCTGTCTGTCACCTGTCTGTCTGTCTGTCAACAATTGTGGCATGCTTCGCCATTCATTGATGGATTAAGCCAAATTTGGCAGATATGTTCCTTTAGGCAATATTTGTTTTGGCTATGAAGATGAAGTGGCCATGCTCACAAATAGCAGAGTTATGGCCCTTAATGTATTTTCAAAGTATTGAAACCTATGGAGAAATTATGTTTGTTTCACGTTTCATCATTTATCGTTGGATCAGAGCCAAATTTGGCAGATGTGTTCCTTTACGCAATATCTATGTAGACTATGGGGATGAAGTGGTCATCTCTTTAAATAAGGCCCATAACTCTGGTTGATTAAGGTATCTGTGGAAAATATTTTTGTGGAGCGAGATTTTGCAGATATGTTCCTTCAGCAATATCCTTTTTGAGGTTATGAATATAAAGAGGCCACACTTTTAAACCCAGATGCCAGAAGCCAGATGCCAGAAGAGACACCAGCACAGTGAGTCTTGGAATTCGCCCTACTTGGAGCCAGCAAATACTAAGCCAGGAGAGGACGTCATTGCATAAATCTGCTAAGCGTGCTACGAAGTGACCTCAAGAAAGCAGGACTCGGTACACTCAAGTCAAGAATGGACCTGAGGAAGCTAAGGATTTCGGCTGAGGACAAGACACAGTGGGCAAAAGCAGAGGACTGATTGCAGCTGTAGGATGTTTCTACTACTACAGCCGCAAAACACAGTAATCATACATACACCTTTAAACAAAGGCAACAACTCTGGTTCATTAAGGCATTTTTAGCATGACCTTATGAAGTAAAATGAGCTGTTGTGATATCCTGCACGCCGTCATGCGTCAGTGTCCAATTTGCCTTTAGCTCAACTTGTCTGTTTATATCTCATGTTTGGTTAATCATAGTGGACCCAAACTTGGGCACATGCTTCCTTATAATGACATAACATCACTCAATGACCTTGGGGTAAAAAGGTCACGGTCACTGTAACCTTGTTAAAACCTTTTCTGTTTATATCTCATGTCTGTTTAATAATAGACATTAATAGTAGACCCAAACTTTGACACATGCCTCCTTATAATGAGATGACATCACACAATGATGTTGGCGTCAAAAGGTCAAGGTCACTGATACGCAGGGTGACCATCTGTCATCCGTCGTCCATCCATCAACTTTTGTTTAAAAACATTACTCCTCATTAACTGATTGGCGGATTTCAACCTAATTTGAGTACAAGGACCATATTTGGGTAGGCTTCAGAACATGTATATAAAATTTTTATTGGTCAATTTTTTGAGTGAAAACCTTAAGATTTTATGAAAAATTTACTGGAAATTGTCAAAATGCTACTCCTCATTAACTGCTTGGTGGAGTTCAACCTAATTTGGCTGGAAGGACAATTTCAGAATTTTGTTTGGTTGATTTTTTGGTGGACATTTGGATTTTCTAAAAAATTTCAGAACCATTTAAAACACCACTCCTTAATTATTGGACCAATTTTGACAGAACTTGGGTGCAATGATCCTATGGTGGTGTGCTTCAACATATTCAATAACAATTTTGAATGTTCAATTTCTTTGGTGGCCATCTTGAAAATTATCCATCAAATCTACCGGTATTTAAATGCAAATGGTTCAAATGCTATGGTCCAGGTGAGCATTACAAGCCTTTGGGCCTTTTGTTGGTAAGGGTGTTGATAAGCCTTTTATATTTATTTTATGTTTGAAGTCAAGCTTCATAGTTCATTACGAAGTCGTAATGTCAAGTTTCATGGTTGCATTGCAAGCACATTTCTGGTTAAGTATCAAATCCTATGGGGAAAATACATTTGTTTCATCAATTGTTGATGGATTCAAACGAAATTTGGTAGCTATGTTCCTGCAGTCAAATATCTATATGAAAGTTCTATGAATATAGGAGGCCACAAAGTGAAACAAGAGCAATAACTCTAGTTCATTAATTTTTCTTTTTAAGTATTGAAACCTATGCGGAAAATACATCTGTGGCTCATTTCGTCAATTGTTAATGGATTAAAACAAGATTTGGCACAAATCTTACTTGACTACACTTTAACCATTTGTCATTATTGTTAGGGATAGCTGCGCCATTGATCAATAGTACCTTTTCTGTTGGTCAATAATGTCAAGGATGCCAATATTCTTGCATTTCTTCATCAAAATTTGTACTGTTATCATTATGCCTTTGGTAAATGTCAGTATTAGGAGACTTGCACCATTGTTCAATATTAGCTGGAATGACTGGCCCGTTGGTCAATGGTACTTTTAAATTGGTCAGTCATGTCAAGGACACCAATATTTTTGCATTTGCCGCTTAAATCTCCTCATCCAAATTTTTTATTGTAACAATTGTTCCATGGTAAATGTCATCTGTTGTGGGACTTGAACCATTGGTCAATCATGTTTGGGATTGCTGCTCCATTGGCCAATGGTACTTTCCCCATTGGTCAATAGTATCAAGGATACCAATATTTTTGTATTACCGGTACCGGCTTATAATGATAGGACAATTCCCTCATTGGTCTATGACAACAGTTATGTTTGCCCGATTCTTGTTGTGTATTAATTATCGTAAACATGTTTACAGTTCCTCATCAAAGGTCATTGGGCAATTTATTAGGTCAGCTGACTTATCAGTCAGCCGAGTTATAGAGATTACTCCCTGTCTGGCCATCTGTGCGTTATCAACAATGGTGGCACGTTTTGTTATTACTCGACAAATTTAGATCAAATTTTGTCAAAATGTTTCTAATTTAGCCATTATGAAAATGAGCCTGATTAGATGACAAACAGCAGAGTTACCCCCCTTGCAAATTTGTAGGCTAATGGTTAGCTCAGCTGGATAGAATAGCCAAGCGTGCTTATGCCAGAGCGACCATCCATTATCCATCCATCAACTTTCTTTAAATGATGTCTTTTCTTGAATCACTGGACCGATTTCAATTCCCTTGACAGCAACAGCTCCCAGTCAAATTAGTTACAAAATATTCAACAGAATGTTTATTAAATTGTACATTCATAAAAGCCATGCGATTATTGCACTTGTGACAGGCCTTTTGAGCTTCATGACACAGTTATGATATATCATTATAATTGTGATGTCAGCTAGTTAGTGACATATTTGATTATGATGTCAGTTGAGTGACAGATCAGATCACTCCATTAAGCATAATATAGGAAGATAACCGAGCCAGTCATTTCAGTGAAAAATCATCTTGGCCTACAAATGTGTATTCTGACGACCACTGCAGTCATTTTTGGCCAGCTCGAGTTAACCATTAACCGTTTAATCACTAAGTTTGGTCAAGAAAATCAAAATATTTGCTTATTGAATGTCCATTTTCAGGCCAAGAGATTATTTTTTAGAATTTACCACTGGCTCGGTTATCGAGCCAGTCATTCCAAGGGTAAAATCTCAAAAATAGTTTTCTTGGCATGCAAATGGACATTTCTCAAGACCACTGCAGAGGTCAGTTTTGGCCGGCTTGACTGTTAAAGGGTTAAAGGATAAATATGTGTTTTTGTGTTGACCGTCAGGTGTACGCGTGGCCGCTGCTCTCAACTCTGCTGTCTGAAGTGTTCACCAAGGAAGAATGGATGAAAGTCTGGGATAATGTGTTCAGTAATCACCCGGCATTTCTGCTGATGGTCGTCGTCGCATACGCTATATGTGCACGAGCTCCACTCCTACAGTGCTCGGAAGTAGATGATTTTAAGGTATAGCATAGAGAAAATTGAATGTGTGAAGGTTAATTCCATAACTTGCATGTGTGGTAGTGGGTGGGTGGGTGTAGGCTAGGACTGGATACGTGTGGGCGGCATTTTAGAGGAAGAGGCTCCATTTCCACATCAGATAATTAGCTGACCTGGCCAGAATGGTCAACTGAGCTTATGCCATAGCGACTGTCCATCCGCTCATCATCCATCAACTTTTGTTTTAAGGCGTATGTCCTCCTAAACCACTTGCCAGATTTTAAGATAATTTGCCTGGAAGGATGTTATACGGTAGGGTCCAAAACCTCTATTTAGAAATTTTAATGGACCTATTTTTTCCGGCCATCTTTGATTTTCCAGAAATTCTCTGAAAATTTTAAGACTACTCATCCTTAATCAATGGCCCTGGAAAGGTTTTTGGAATGATCCTAGTGAGTTCCAGAGCACTTATAACGAGAATTTGGATTGCTAAATTTCTTTCAGTTGTCCATCTTGGATTTTCAAAATGGGCAGGAATCATATGAAATATTACTCATAAAATGCTCGCCCACAATTAATCTTAAATTTCTGTATTTCTGACCAGAACTGTTGAATTGCTGACCAAAAAATCTGTACAATGTCCCATACAACATGGCCTTTCTCCTTAAGAGAGGTGCTCCCGTAACACCAAATTCTCACAATTGAATATACCTTCTGGGTCCTAAAGATGACAAGTCTTTAAGTTACGACCAGGTGTCTTAAAGAACTCATCTTTTGGCCCCGGAAGCCAGAGGGCCTCTCGAGGTTTTACTATAGTTCTATATTTGTTGTATGTTTATTCTTTTTATTACAGTATTTCTTTCACCATCAAAACTCTGTGGATGTGCGTCAAGTTATCACGAAGGCGTATTGGCTGTTTGATGCTACACCCGATGCTATCCATCCGAAGAAGTCTTTGCAGGAGTTTTCTCCCTTAACTCAAGGCCAATACCCAGTGTTTAATAAATACCCAAAGTTCATCGTTGACTATCAGGTACAGAAACATCAAATATTAAAGCTGTACAGTCATGCTAAAAGATTCTAAAATTAATACATACCATTAGCATAGATAAGAAATTTCTGCTTTCTGTAATAGTGAAATCTTTATAGCTTCTTCTTGCGTTCTTCTTTCTCATGACAGTAATCTTAGACTGTTTTCCATATTTGGTGAATGAAAGCTGAAGTGGTCATCAAACTGTCTCTGTCTCCTCTGATCTTCTCTTCAAAAGATACTTCAATAGGCCAGAAGCTTCTCCTAGCCTGTTCGTATCTCTGACAGTGCTGCAAGACATGTTCTGCTGTTTCTTCTGCCTGCTGACTCTCACGAAGCGCAGAATCTGTAATCTTGAGATGGTGAAGATGTGCATTGAGATGATTGTAACCAGTCCTCAATCTGAAGATACATGTCTGATCCTCCCTACTGAGGCTGTGTATTGCATCATTATGCTGCCTGCTGGTGGTTCTTGTGGCTTTAATGATATGCTTCAGTTCTTCAAAGTCAACCTTGCAGTTGAATTGTTCCTTATTTGACCCTTTCTTAGCCAGTTGATCAGCTTTGTCATTTCCTAATATATCACAATGTGAGGGAATCCACTGTAAGTTGACATTGTTCTCCTTAGCCAGTTGCGTAAGATATTCATGAATTAAATCTACTTTCCTTTCCACTCTCCAGCGCCTGGAGCGCTGAGAGGGAGTCTGTCAGGAAGACAATAGGGTCATTCCATATAAGGACCAAAATTTTTGAAATCCGTCAAGTCATAGTTTCAGATTTCCTTCAAACTTTGTCAGAGTAAGCATATGTATGTATTAACAGGAAATTCCAAGTATTATAGTGAAAGGTCAAATACTTTTTGAAAACTGGCCTATCCAATACCCCCTGCCTAAAATTGACAAAAAAATTTAACAAAATTTCTATGTTTGAGGCTTCATATCTCACCGACTACAGTGCTCACAATACTAGGTCTTTTTATTTTAACAGTCTGGTCACCATAGTTCGAGAAAATCACAAGCATTTTGTGCTGACCTGTTTTAGGCATGTATTAGGGGTCGTCAAAAATGCCAAAAAATGTGATTTTTCATATTTTAATCCAAATTTGGTGATGCCGTAAAATGTATTTGTATTTGGTTTACACAAATGATTTCTATCCTGTTAACTAGAGCTACTGCTACTTTAGTGATATTTATTACCTAATGGCAAGATATGCTCCGCAAAAATTTTGTGGAAGCCATACCCCCACCCCTGTTCGCCAAAATGGGGTGACTTCATAACATCTTTTTTCAAAATAACCCCTTTCAATTTTTTTAATATTTTGGTGAATGTTATATATATGGTCAATGGTTACAGGGCCAAAAGGTTCACTCTTACATTTGTTTCCTTTTAGAGCTATGGCAAATACAAAATCTGATATTTTTTCAAAAACTTGTATGATATTCGATTTTGGGGGGTTAATAATTTTAAAAGTATACACTCTAGAAGTATGAAACAAGAGATGTAGCGCGTTTCCCTGCCTTATTAAAAGAAACAACCAGCATTTCCCTTTTACAAAATAGATAAACATGCATTTTAGAGATGTCAAAACCTTACTTTGTTAAAATTTAACATTTTTGTGGGTAAACTACAAGTCATTATTCAACAACATTTTCAATGGGAATAACATATTGCCTGGAGAATATTTAAAAAGCAATTTGACTATATTTTGTTGCTGACTTAGCCATCAATGATTTTCAGTCAATACATTTTCAAAATATACACCAGGTACAGAGTTTGTCCTGTAAGCTGGTCGAGCTGCAACAGCTCATCACTCAGTCTTGAGTTATCCAGTGTTAATAAAGACAGAGATTTCATATCTAGAGAAAATAACTCAACCTTCAGAGCTTTGTATATAATTAGGTCAATTGCTGTAATAGACATAGGTAGTGAGGTGATATTGATTAGTCACATGGTCTCAGTTTTTCTCAGAGATCTGCATGCAAGTATTGCTATCAACAAGAGTTCAGTCAAGCATTTTAAGTGATCAAGATTATGCAGCATGACCAGTGAAAGTGTTTAATAATTACTGCTTTAAAACATTGACATTGTTGCTGATACACAAATGTTTAGATATTTACTTTAGAAATTTAATAATTCACTATACATTTTAATGATAAATTAGGCCTTTTAATTTGTAAAGTGTAAACTTTGACTAGGACACGTTGCACAATAGCTGAATTATCAGAGACATTTTGTTCAGTTGGACGTCTCACTAATGATAAATATCATAAGTTTATGGATAAATGCTCTGTAAATGATGTTGTACAATTGACGGCTACAGATAAAACACTTGTTGCAATGAGAAGCAGCCAGAGTGAGGATAGTTCGAAACAGTGTGCTGTTGCCACAAGAAACACTATCTGCATATATTCCCGATGATGAAGCAGAACACTTCATGTTGTGATCCCCTAAAAGTTCACAAAAAGCTTATTAAAAAGGGACTAGTTAATATAGATCAAGAAATTGTGGCATTAATACAGTCGAAAACTAGAGAGAGAAAACAACCTGGCCAAAAGATTTGCCATCATTGTTTGCAGAAAATTAATAACCTGACAGATTGTAGTGACAGTGAACCGGAATCAATGGCCATAGCAGATACTTTGTACAGTAATGCTGAATGCCTCAACTCTAGTTTCTCAGCAGTTGGAGTTTCTCCCCTAAAGAGTGTCCATTCAGAAAGGAAAGTATCATATGGTAAACGAAAAATCAAACAAATGGCAGAAGCAACAACAAGTCACGTGGCATCCCACCTAGGTTTTCCACCTAATAAATTAGTTGCTGACACTTCACAAACTGAATGTACATGTGATTCTAAGTTAGATGTTGACTACTTGGTATCGAGCATGAATGAAAAACTGTCTGTGTCATCATGAAATCAAAAGATACAAGTATTGACTATTACACCGAAATCATGGTCGATAGATAAAACTGTTCAGGTTTTTCAGGCATGTGGTGTTACGCGTTATATGGTGAAACAAGCCAGACAACTTGCGCAGAATGATGGAATACTCGCTGATCGTGAAACCTTTAAAAGAAATAAGCTTGATCAGCATACACTAGATAGTGTTATTAACTACTACCAAGATGATACTGTATCTAGACTATTACCCGGGAAAAATGATTTTGTTACTATAAGAATTTGTGGTACCAAAGAACATAAGCAAAAACGGCTAATCCTGACAAATTTGAAGGAAGTACATGCTAATTTCAAAACAGAAACTGGACTTAAAATTGGTTTCTCTAAATTTGTTGAGTTAAGACCCAAATGGTGTGTAACTGTTTCTTCTAGCGGCAGCCACAATGTTTGTGTATGCGAAAAACACCAAAATGTAAAGTTTATGGTGGATGTTATCTCTGAAGACTATCATAACCTAATTGACAAATCTGTATGTGACAGTAGTTCTAGAAATTGCAGGCTGCAACGATGTGAAAAGTGTCCAGGAACTGCATTTCTCAAAACTTACTTAGAGCAAGACCTTTACGAGCACATGGATGAGGATGACATCATTAAATTCAATGAATGGGTATCCACAGACCGAATTGAAATCATGTGCCGAGAAGTATCAGTTGAAGATTTTATTTCTATATTATGTCAACGGATCCCAGAATTAACACCATATTCCTTCATAGCGAAATCTCAAAGTGAATTCTTGAAAGCGTGCAAACATGATTTAGATGACACTACTGCCATTGTTGTTCTCGGTTTTGCTGAAAATTACAGCATTATTTTGCAAGATTGTGTACAGGGATTTTATTGGAACAATTCTCAAGTCACGATACATCCTTTGGCATTTTATGTTAAAGCTTATGGAAAGTTGAATGAAGAAAATGTATGCTTCATCTCTGAGTGTCTGAAACACGAAACAAATACTGTGTACTGTTTTCAGGAGATTTTTACAAGATATTTGAAGGAAAAGTATCCCAATATTCATATAATTAAATACTTTAGTGATGGGTGTGCAGGACAATACAAGAACCTCAAAAACTTTATTAATGTCTGCCATCATTATTCAGATTTTGATATTAAGGCAGAATGGCATTTCTTTGCTACCAGCCATGGTAAAGGTGTTTGCGACGGTATCGGTGGCACAGTGAAGCGCTTAGCCGCAAGGGCTAGTCTGCAAACAGCGCTTATACGAAATGCTAGTGAATTGTATGAATTCAGCCAACAGAACATAAGCAAGATCACGTTCTTCTTAGTTAGTAAAGATGAGATCCAGAGCCATCATACAATGTTGGAAGAGCGGTATCTCCTTGCCAAAACAGTGCAAGGAACCAGGTCATTCCATTCGTTTGTTCCAAATGACACTAACTCTATCACAGTAAAGTGAATTTCAACTGATGATGTTTCATACACTCGGTCATTTTCTAACACACAACCTGGTATGTCATCAGAGATTCAGAATTTAAATATCCCTATGGAACTGTCTTTGAGTGACTATGTTGGTGCATTGTATGACAAAAATTGGTGGTTTGGCATAGTGTTAGAAATTAGTCTAGAAAATGAGGACTGTCTCATTTCGTTTATGAAGCCGCATGGACCAGCTCGATCCTTTAGTTGGCCAAGGTGCACAGACCAGTGCTGGGTTCCTTTTTGTGACATTCTAAGTAAGGTGTCAACACCATTGACAGCAACTGGCCGGCAGTACACTTTTCCACAAACTGATATCGACTTTATAAATGGACTATTTAAATAATTTGGAGGAGCAGTATATGCTGGATCATGTACCGTATCATCAATTATTGCTGAGGTATGTAGTATTATGTACTATCTCTTAACACTTATATTATATCATGTGTATTAACCAATGCCTGTCTCAGTTTATTAAATAATTCCATGAAATGGGTGACATTTAGGCATACTTTAGTATGAGAGATTACACATATTGGCCTGGTCGCAGTGTGTCAAAATTGTCTATAAATGGCCATAGAAGTCCATGTAGCTATACTAATATGACCATAATATACCATTCAATGTCCACCTATGATGAAAAAGTATCTAAAATGCTAAAGTGGAGATATTTTAAACTTTTTAAAACAAATTAGATTGTCGCGAAAAATGTCAAATTTTAACAGAGTCAGGTCTTTGGGTCTAGAAAATCGATGTTTATGTATTATATAACCAGGGAATGCTGATTGGTTCTTCTAATATAGCAGGAGAACTGGTTGTATCGCTTGTTTCATGCCTCTAGGCCCTATAATTTTAAAATTATTAACCCCCAAAAATGGAATATCGTACAAGTTTTACAAAAATATCACACTTCTAATATGCCATAGCTCCAAAAGGGAACAAATGTAAGAGTGCAACTTTTAACCATGTAACTATTGACCATATATCTACCATTCACCAAAATAAAATAAAAATTGAAAGGGGTTATTTTGACTTAATAGGCGATGAAGTTGGCCCTCTTTTGTGAACAGGGGTGGTGCATTGGGCCCCCGAAATTTTTTGATGAGCAAACCTTGCTGTTAGTCAGTAAATATTACTAAGCTAATATTAGCTCTAGTGAACTGGGTAGAAATCATTTAGTTACAGCAACTATAATATACATTTTACTGTATCACCAAATTTTGTTGAAACAGGAAAATTAGCTGTTTTTAACGTTTTTGGTGACCCCTAAAACACACCCAAAATAAGTCAACACATATTGCTTGTTATTTTCCTCAAGTATGCTGACCAGAGCATTAGAATGAAAAGATCTAGTATTGTAAACAGTATATTGGATGAGATATGATGTCTCAAACATTGGATTTGTACTTGAAACTTTTGTCAATTTTAGCATAGGGTCTTTCACATATCAGTTAAAAAATTGTCATGCTCAACTAAAACATCCATATGCTCACACTGAGAAAGTTTGAAGGAAATCCGTGACTATGAGTTGATGGGCATTGGTCCATCTTATACGGAATGACCCAATATTTTCATTAGGGTTTTTTCGTTGTATCAGCTTTTGGCTAGCTAAGATCAGTGCCTGGATTTCTGCAGTGTAATTGCTACAGTGCTTCCCTGTTGGCAATCATGAGTCTGTTATATCTCCACATGAAACCGAATGTGAGCACCTGCCCCTATAAACATGTATCCACTCTTCCTCAGGGTAGTTTTCTGCAATATGACTCAATGCAAGAACTTTGTTTGTCACCTCTGCTTGATCTCCCTTGCTTTCAATCCCTGGAATCGAGGGCCAGATTGGAATTGTTTTTTCTATTTCAGAAGCTTTCCACGGTTCCCTCTCAGAGATAGCAGTTATGTTTCTACATCTGGGGAAGATGTCCGACTCTGTTTCTTTCAATTTTCTTTGAAGTTAATAAGAAATTATTCCTCTTGAGCCTTCCTCTAGACATTTGGTGAGTCAGCATATGCATGGGAAGGTGAGGCATCAATTTGAATTTCTCGTATTGAATCTCGGCCTTGATTTCTCATCTCTGCTGGAGTGGCTGGATATTGGTACGTTCTTCCATCGTTGCTATTGGAGTGGTCGTCATAGACCCTGTTATGATATGAAGAGCCTGATTTTGTACCTTATCCAATGTCTGAATGGTACTTGTAGCAGCTGTCATCCATGATGATGAGCCGTATTCGATGATGGGCCTAACTGATCCAGAGTAAACCTGTTTCAGAATTTTCATGTTAGCTCCCCATTTTGTTCCAGAGAGCTTCCGCATAACTGCCAGTCTTCGCATGGCTATACCTTCAGCTTTTCTGATTTGCGCCTTCCAGGTTAGTCTTTTGTCAAATATCAGACCAAGATAAGTTACTTCATCCTCAAAGTGCAGAACTGAGTCACCAAATTTCAGACTTGTCTTGTGTTCCTTTTTAGTGGATAGTGTGAATAGAGCTGCGACTGTCTTCTCTTTGTTGATCTGGACAAACCATCTTGTAACCCAAGAATTGAGGTGATCAATTGCGAGTTGCATGCAGTAATTGGCTGTTGACACACTCCTCGCTGCTCCACATCACAAGATCGTCAGCATACAATGCAGCTGACTCCCATTGGAAGGTTCTTCACCAGGTCATTGATGAATATTGTGAAGAGGGTGGGGGGAGACTACACCACCCTGAGGTACACCATGTCGTAGCAGGACTTTGTTGCTGCTCGTCCCATTCAGCTGTACTGATGCCTTTCGGTTGTGGAGATACTGGCATATCCAGCTGTACATTTTCCACAGATATCACTGGTCCTGAGCTTTTGGAGGAGTCCATGTTTCCATACTTTATCAAATGCCTTCTGCAGATCAACCCACACAGTGATGGTATGCTTTTTCTGTTGGAATGCCTCCTCAATAGACTGTGTCAGATACGTTGTTTGATCCTCAGTAGATCTACACTTTCTGAAACCATTTTGTTTGTCCGCTAAGAGATTGTTGCTTTCAAGATGTTGAAGAAGTCTTTGGTTGAGGATTTGACAGTGCAACTAGTCAGACTGATAGGTCGATAACTTGCCGCTTTGGTTTTATTCTTGCCTTTCTTCAGTACAGGAATCCTGTTGGCCTCTCTCCAAGACTGGGGAACTTCTCCTGTGTACAAACTGTGGTTGAAAATCTCCAAAAGCTTGTGCTTTCCAACAGTACCCAGATTCCTCAACATCTCATTGCTTATAGGGTTCTCATCTGATCCAGGAGACTTCCTGTTTTTCAGAACTTTCAAGCTTTTCTCCAACTCGCTGATGGTCAGAAGCTCATCCATTCCCGCGGCATGTATTTGTGTCTCTCCGTTCCCCTTTGCAGACTTCATTGCAAATTTTTTACAACTCACTGGCACATCTAGATTGCTTACTTTCTGAAACATACAAGCAAAGTGTTCAGCAGCAGCCTCTCCTGTTTTGATTTCACAATCCTCTTCAAGAGTTATGTTCGGTACTCTGGTGTTTTCATCATTAAGCTGCTTCACAAGACTCCAGAGTTTGTTCGTATGCTTTTCAAGATTTAAGCTTGGGAGGTTTTTTTCTCCACGATTCTCTGGTGGCTCTGAATTTGGCTTTCAAATATTTTGCCTTGGATTGTTGGAGTCTCACATGGTTGGCTTCTGTTAGGACATTCTCTGCAAATTCCCTTGCATTGGACATTTCTTCGTGTAACTTTTTCAGAGACGTACTCCAGTAAGGTCTGTAGTTTTTCCTGGATCCCCTAGGAATGCATTTGCCAGCAGCAGAGAGTAAAGGAGAGTTAAGCTCTTTAACAACTTTATTGATGTTTTGGTCTTTGACATCAATGTCTTTTACCAATCTGTCACTCTCTGTCTCAGTTTGCTTTGTTATAGTTCCATTGAGTTGGCTTGCACGATTGTCCCATATTATCGATAATCGCGATTCTTTTTCAGCCACAATTTTTTACGATGTGATTTTGAAAAAATCGAAATATCGCGAAAAGTTTACTGTCACGCCATATTCTGCCTATTTGTCATGTATTTGTAGCGTAGCCTTCTATTACCGCAAGCTGTTCAATTTATTTCCAAACCAACATCTTTGCGAGAGGCGTGGGCTTATATTAGGAATAGGTCAAGAAAAAGTTGAAGTTCATTCTTAAAAATTGTTTTAAAAGATGGACTAATAATACGAAAATTGAGCACAATTTACCGGTACAATTTCTCGGCGCGGTACTGTATCCCTCAAAACCATGATCGCGTGAGTGAAATTATTACCTGGGACTATAAATATTATATATTTCTTAATAAGAATGGTTTATAAAATCTAAATTAATCCTAAATTTGACAATATATGGCGTCACGAAAATATATAAATCACATGATATTGCTTGCTCTCCTGTTTTTGGAGGCGAGAGATGGTGCATTCACAAATGTGATAGCTAACTGAGACGGTATACACGCTTTAGCCAGCAAGGTGAACTATCCGAGATGTTTCTGAAGGCTAACTATTATTCGTAAAATATATAAATCACGTGATTTTGTTCGCTGTCTTGCTTTTGGAGGCGAGAGGTCGTGCGTTCACAAATGTGATAGCTAAATGAGACGGTATACACGCCTTAGCCTGCAAGGTGAACTATCCGAGATGTTTCTGAAGGCTAACTATTATTATTAAACGGATACTCGGTAAATGCGGATCAGATCTAAACATAATATGTCTATGGATCTAATATCACGCGATTTGTAAATACTCACAAAGACGATATGAAATGTCAAATTTTTAGATTAATTTTGATCTAATAAACGATGGTTATAACAGAGTACGCAATAGTTGGGTTGTCCAATGTAATAATTTCACTCCCGCAATGATGGACAAGGTATACATTAAGCCAAGGTGTAAGGCGTCAAAGATTTACACCGGGAAATTTCCTATTTTCATGTTATTAACGATCGTTCTTTAAGCATCTTGGCGACTGCATTTAATGTTTTTGTTACAATCTACCAATTATAAGTCATATTCGGTTAAAACTGATATGAACTCTCATAGGGAAGCCGACATGTCTACATAAGCCACACCTTGCAGTCCAACTCAACCCAAGACCAATTCGCCCCGTGAATTCATGCCATAAAATAAGCTAAACGATATATCAAAATATCGCGATTTTCTCACCAAGATATATTGCGATACCTCCTAGGACAATATCGTGCAAGCCTACCATCGAGGAGTCTGATGTCGGTCAATCTCCACATCCATGTTAATGGTAATGAAAACAGGGCGGTGATCACTGCCTCCAAGTTATTCCCCAACAATGTGCAAAGATTCTTGATGTAGATTTTATGTCGAAAATGCTAGATCTGGAGAACTTGAGGTATGCCATCGTCTTGAGTAAAATGTAGGAGGGGGGGGGGGGGGGGGAGTCATCTGCCTTATTCAAGAGAATCAGGTTCTGCTCATCCATCCATATAACTGAGAATGACTGTTGAGGTCACCAGCAGCGATAGTTGAATCTGGGTGAACTGGGATTTTTCCGAGATTCAATGGTTGATTATTAGGGCAGTAATAGTTGACAACAGTGATAGGATGTTTCTCTGGAATTATCTTGATTGTGAGAATTTCAGGTCCTTCCATGTCTCTCTGAACTTCAATGGCGTTTAGGTTATTCCGGTCCAGGGTTATGACTCCTCTTTGTCTCCCATCCCTGTCAGATCTGAAGCATTGAAATCCTCTTATACAGAATCTTCTGTTGGCATTTAGATGAGTTTCTTGGATACACGCGACATCTACGCCTTTCTCCTTGAGAATTTGGCTACGCTCCATTTTCTTGTTAGAAACTCCTTCAGCATTCCATTGCATGATAGTCAGCGGTTTGCTTACTTGTTCTTTAGGTTGGACAACCTTCTTCCTTTTTCTCCAAGGTCTACAAACTTTACCACCAGTAGCTTGGGTGGACCCCTTCGAGGCTAGGGGACCCGGTGCTGCACATGCCTGGCAGGAACACACATGGCGAGCACCATGACGGATATTCATAATATTAACTGTCATGAAAGATGAGTTGTTTAGTGCTATGGTTGGCCACTCGCTCCAAATATCCGGCTTGGTACCCAGATAAAGTGTTACACCCCTGCGCCAGACCCAAGATCAGAGATCTTAGATCTACTTTGAGGCCTAGCACTTGTAGCAGGGGTATTTCTAGCTATGCCTGCCCATTTATAGCTCGGCTCAGACCACTTTCTACAAGTGTTCGAAAACGATTTGAAACTTTCAATCCTGAATTCCCAGAATCTAAATTGTTGGAAATAGCAACAGTTCCCAGTCAAAGTAGTTTCAAAATATTCAGTAGAATGTTTATTAAATTGAAAATTCATCAAAGACATACAATTCGTACACTTTAGTGATAAACTTTTCAATTTTCATGACAGAGACACATCACTTTAATCGTGACATGAGTTACCGTGTGATGTATTTGATAATGATGTCAGATACTTGAGTAGGATCCCTCCGTTACCCTAACTTTAGGGCAGTAGTATATTGTATTTGGGTCTCTGTCTTATCATGGAAGAGGATTTCCATACTTTAGCAATGATTGGGATAAAAATCTGGGCCTGTGTCGGATCAAACTTGGATCTATGGATATTGCGAAAACTGCTAGTCCGATTTGGCTCACACTTTGACACAAGAAACTAGGTGGGTGTATACTGGGAATCCACAAATTTGGTCCTGGTCCGAAAAATAATGAAATCTGGAAAATCAAAATTTATTGCAATGTAAAAAACCCAAAAAGGCAAGGACCTTCAATGTGTGATTGCACTTTGTCTTTTATAAGTCAGTGTAACCAGGTTAACAGTCATGATAGTAATCACCCATTATACAAAGATACCTGGTCAATGCAGTGAGCTCGCAGCTAGCTGGCAAATCTTGACACGAGCAGTTGATGGGTAGGCATAACACAGTGATGCTCAGTAGGCATGATAGCTGGGCAGTCATCTATATAGTGTTTAGTTACCAAATGCTTCACCAAGACATGTCCACTCACTGATGTCTCGCTGTATTGACAGAATTGTTATATATTTGGTGAGGTCGGCTGGCTAGGTCCTGTTTAAGCGATTAACACAGTACCTCAAAGTGTTAAATGATTAGAGATATTCGTCTCAGCATCATTGTTTACAAAGTTGTCTGTCCTCTAATTAAACATTTCATAACAAGGCCGGCCAAAACCGGCCTCTGCAGCGTGTGAGGAATGCCCATTTGCAGGGCAAGAGAATCCTATTTTTCAAACATTACCACTGGAATGACTGGCTCAATAACCGAGCCAGCCAATTCAGTGGTAAAAGTGGTCATATGTCTTTATTTTTATGAATTTGTTTTCCACAGGTGCAAGAAAGAGAAAGAATCAGGAAGGAGGAGATGGAGTATCTGAGACAAAGGTAAGTAGATCATATTTCTCCTGTGGTAGATCCTCAATTCGGCTCTGCATGTTTTAAAAGGGCTGGCTGGACAAAAATTAGTTCAGTATGTCAGTACCATAGAAGCAATTTTCTATAATTGGCTTTCACAGATATTTTCACTTAACAATAAGTTCGACAGCACAAGTTTCAGTCAAATTGTATTCAAAATATTCAGCAAGTCAAGAGGTTTTGCTCATTGAAATTATTGTCTGGTGGCTTGCAGCAGCGAGACAGTTAAACATCACTCAGTTTGATTTACTTGTCATGGTCCACTCAGCTTCAACTGACGTTTCATTAAATAGTCTGCCAATATTTATAGATGTGTGTTAATTTTCTTCTGTCAGACAGTCGTCTTTGGCATGGGAAAAAGAAACAATATCCCGTCAGCACGAGGAGGAGGCGTGGTACAGACAACAGCAGCTATTGAACGACGCAGAAGCAAAGCGACGTCGCATGATTCAGGAGGAGGAGGATAAACTCGGAGAACAACGGAAGAGGTTAGTATTTAACTGCCAGCATGTTGAATTTCTGCAGACTACATTTTCCATGGGGTTTATGTCTGAATATGCTGAATATTTTCAAAACAATTTGACTGAATGTTGTTTGTGGCTAATCCACCAACAACTTTCAGTCAAATTGCTTTCAAAATATTCAGCAGGTCCAGAGTTATTGCGAATAGAGATTATTGGCTCGTGGCTTGCGGCAGACAAACTGTTACACATATTAAGGTTGTCCTGTCTCAATAAATAAGTTGTATTGTTTATGATATTATGCTTCTATTACTAGCCTATGCCTCTTAGGATAGTGATGGTAAATGTCAACATCAGATTGTCTGAGAAAGGGGGTAGGCCTATATTAGGGGGGGGAGCCAGTAAAATATTGGCTAGTGAACCCACAAAGCGGCTTTGTGTAATCTAATGTAAGATGCACATTTTCTCGGTACACAAAATTATGAAGATTGCATCCCGTATTTATTTAATAGTTTGATACCAGTCATCCCTGTAGAATACTTAAAGTACCACTAAGAATGCCATTGTATCCGTTAAAGTCACTAATAAATCGTCATCATTTGCAAAATGAAATTCCCATAACTCAGTGCGTGTGTATGAATGCTTTCCATTACACTCGTTTCGGGGTGGAATGTGTTTTCCCAATTGTGCATGTTGCAGTGAGAGAAATCAAACGGTGAATTGATTAGATAAACATTTTCACATCTCGATGAGAGAAATATGTACTGGTACTCTCAAATAAATTTGCAATTCATTTAAATTCTGTATCGGAAAGACCAAGTTTCAACACAATATCTTTGCGAAAACTAGATCATCCAAGATGGCCACCGGGCAAACTGACCAATCGGTGTCGCATGAGCAAACTTCCTTGTTGCCTTTGCACTTTGTGTACAGCGCTTATGTGGTTTGATTTTAGCGAATAACTCTGAAATGAAAAATAGTTTATTCTCTCTAAGCCTGTAGTTACCTCAATGTTTATGGTGTATTTTCTACATCAGATACAGCTCCTATATGGTAGAGTTAATAAGACAAACTGAATGTGTTTTATATTAAAGGTTAGCCGCGATGCAGAGAGAAGGTAAGCTAAAGGAGTTACAATTGATGGATGCAACACGTCGTAAGTTCCTCCACTTTCACAGACAGCAGCGTGAGACGGAAATACAACGCCTAGAAGACGAAGTCGAGCGCAAGGTGAAGTAGTGCTTTAACCAATGAATGCTAAAGCCAGCCAAAAATGGCTTCTGCACTGGTCTTGGAAAATGTCCATTTGTAGACCAAGAGAAGACTATTTTTGAGAATTTACCACTGGAATGACTGGCGCGATAACAGAGGCAATCATTCCAGTACATGGTAAATTTTCTAAATTACTCTTCTCTTGGTCTGCCCATGGAAATTTTCTATAAGAAAATTAACTTTTTCTTGAACAAAACATACAAAAATAACTTCTGCGGAGCAGTGTTTCTCATGGCATCTACATTTTATAGGTCTCAGGGACCCAACACCTAGACATCTAGGGGTCCCAATCTGAAATCTGGGTGTCCCAAAGTGAAATTTAGGATTCTCATGCAGTTTTCCTCATCCACACTAAAATTAGAGAGTATCGTGGGTGCACAGATATGAATGATGGACTCCAATGCTGGATAGTGTGCTATGTTTGTGCAAAAACATATAAAACTAATTAACATTTAGCAATCATACAAGATTTTCAGGGGTCCCATGGGACCCACTACCACAACTATTGTGAGTCCTCAGTTACATTTTGTGGGCCTATACCATCAAAAGGACCCTTATGAGAAACACTGCTGCAGAGGACTTGAGAAATGTCCGTATGCAAACCAATAGAAAACAATTTTAAAAATTGGATAAATCGACATTCACTAAGCAAACATTTATATTTTTTTGACAAATTTTGGCTATTAAAAGATCAACAGCAGGTTTGCTTCAGGGTCATCCAGGGCTCAGGTTAATTTGTCTTAGAAGTGATTACTTCCAATTTATAGAGCCTATTGAAAGCACAATTCGCAATCATATAGGTAATTCATATAACAAATTGGTTGAATTCTACTAAGCAGTTTCAGGGGAGATAGCCGGATGGATTGCAATATCTGCGCCGTTTTCAAAACGTGTAAGAATAAAAAGTAGGACAAAGACCATTATCCCCAAAGTAAGAGCACTGCGAGGCTTATTCTATACTTGTTATAGAAAATGACCATTTGCAGACCATTAGAAGACTATTTTTGAAAAATTTTCGCTGGAATGACTGGCTCGGTTATCGAGCCAGCCATTCTAATGGTAAATTTTCAAAAATAGACTTCTCTTGGTCTGCAAATGGCCGTTTCTCAAGACCCCTGCAGAAGCTGTTTTGGATGATATGAGGGTTAAAGTGTTAGTACATTAACGCTCAGATTGGTTCAAGAATATTTTCTCTTTGTCTTCAAATGGAAATTACTCAAAACCGCTGTAGAAGCCATTTTTGGTGGGCTTAAGTGTTAAATGGTGCGAGGGTTAGATGCTTGAAATTAAGATTGTTCGGATTGTAGATGCTTAAATTGTGTACCTCGATGTAATGAAATGAAATAAATCTTAGCATATGATGATTTCATTCCGTAGAAATTAATAAACTTTTTGTTGTAAAGTTGAATTATAGCGTCCTGTCTCTAATTAAATTTCACAACTTAAAAGATGGTATTAATTTGTTCATAATGAAATCATCATATGCTAAGATTTATTTTGTTTCCTTACATCTAGGCACGCAATTTAAGCCTGTAAAAATATACAATTTTAATAATTTAATTTTCAAGCATTTTGGTGTGAATGTGCACCTTCAATTACAGATTTTGTTTATTGCCCTCCCTTTAGACTGGCCAGCGTGAGTTAGAAACAGAACAGGCAATTGAAGATATGCAGATTAAGAACATGGAACTACAGCTACAGAAGAAAATGTTTGAACAGGATTTGTTTCGAGAATATTCGGAGGCATCGCGGCAGCTCAAGTCTGACTATGATTTTTCACGGAGAAAAGATGAGCTAGAGGAGAGGTTTCCTGCTAATGTACAGGATGCTACGGAGCCAGACTTTGTACAGGAGAATAGAAAGGTTTGTTGACAAGTTTAATTTATTATAGCAGTCTTTCCAGTGGCATCTAAATTTTGTAGGCCCCAGTGACCAAGCACCGTGAATCCTGGGAGTCCAAAACTGAAAATATGGCTGTCCAATGCAGTTTTTCTCATCCTTGCAAAGATTAGAAGGTATCATGGATTCACAGCTATGAATTATGGTGGTCTCATGCTAGATTTTATGGTTATTTTGCAAAAAACCTATAATCTAATTAATATTTAATAACCATACAAGATTTTCAGGGGTCCCATAAGACCCTCTGCCACTACTTTTGTGGGTGGATCCTATGAGAATCCCTGTATTATAGTCATTCATTCGGATTTTGAAGGACTTTGCTTCCAACAAGTAGAATATATAATGAATATTCTCAGAATGGAAACAATTTGATTGAAAATTGCTGCTGAGTCAAATGAAGGAACAAAACCTACAGTTTCTACCACTCAGAAATAAGTTAACATGTTTCCAACTCAAAATCAGAAACATATTGGTATAATTTTGAACACAATGTAAGAAATGTTCTGTTGAATATTTTGAACATATTTGGATTTGAGGGCATTGCTGCCTAGCAGCAATGTCTTCCAATCCAATTATGTTCAAAATATTCAAAAGTGCATTTTATTTTGTTTTGAAAACATGATAAGTTATTTCTGAGCTGTACAAGTAATTCTTCCTTTGAGGAATTCATATTTTAATTTTCTAATTGCTCCACATATTCTGGAATTTCTCTGCACTTATATTCATCAACCTGTGCTGTATATTCCGGACTGTATAAAAATCGATGGTCTTCCTTTTAGCAAAGTTCCAGAAAATGTGGTGCAAAAGTGTATTATTAGGTATCATATTTCCAAAGATTATGCTGGATTTCTTTATGGTATGAAACTTCCTGTATAGACCATCATCTCTGACTTGACTTGCATTTAACTACAAAATAGGTTGAGATTGGATTAGGAGAATAAATATAAAATATGAAGCGGGAAGCTGTGCAAAGTAGTGCTCAAGAAAATATAAATTTGAGAAGACTATCTTTGAATGTCAATTTGCAGGGTAAGTGACAGCTGTCTTTGAGAACTTAATGCTGGATAGACTGGCTCAGTTATTGAACCAGTCATACATTGATAAAACTTCAAAGATTCTCCTCTTGCCCTGTAGATAGACAGTTCTCAAGATCATGGCAAAAGCATTTTTGGCTGACTTGACAATTAAATGGTTAATCAGGTTAATCATTTCACATCACCTTTTAACCCGCAAATTTTCTCATGGAAAATGTCCATTTGCAGATCAAGAGAAGACTTTTTTATTTACCACTGGGATGACTGGCTCAGCTATCGAGCCAGTCATTCCAATTGTAAATCTTCAAAGAAATATTCTTCTCTTGGTCTGCAAAATGGACATTTCTCGAGACCATGGTAGAAACTGTTTTTGGCCCTTTAACCCTCGAATTTATTCAAGAAAATTAAATTTTCTCAGAAAATGCCCATTTGCAGACCAAGAGAAGACTAGGTTATCGAGCCAGTCATTCCAGAGGTAAATTTTCAAAAATAGCCCTACTCTTGGTCTGCAAATGCACATTTCTCAAGACCACTGCAGAGGACTTTTTGTCTGATATGAGTGTTAAAGTGTTAGAGATATTCAATTTCTCAACAGTGATCCCAGTCCTGAAATATCTGCCAATTGTTTGTATAAATTGCTCTCCCCTTCGTTTTCCTATCAATGTATCATCTAGTCCAAACACTGATTGCTTCTAACCTCCGCTTACAGGTGCATATCTCTGCCCAGTAAAGTATTAACTTGCAGAGTGAATTGTTTCAAATCTGAGTTTAGTACTTGCTCGTTGTTTATTGTATGTTCAGTACTTACACCAGACACTAGCGACAGCAAATCAAAAAAACATTGAAGCTCAGGCACAGGCTGATTTGATGACATCACAGCTGAATGCTCAAACGAAGCAACATCACCAGCAACAACGGGTAAGGAGTATGTTACGCTTAGCTGTCTGTCTGCTGAATTCCTACACACTACATTTGCCATGGGGTTTATCTCTGTATAGGCTGAATATTTTGAAAACAATTTGACCAAAGGTAGTTTGTGGCTAAGCCACCAACAACTCAGTCAAATTGTTTTCAAAATATTAACCCAGTCCAGAGTTATTGCCCTTAGCCACCAACAACTTTCAGTCAAATTGTTTTCAAAATATTAACCCAGTCCACAGTTATTGCCCATTGAAATTATTTTCTCGTGGCTTGCATCAGTCACCAGCAACAACATGTGTGTTACTCTCTATATATGTCTATGCCATGTTTAAGTAATAACATCAGCAACAATAGGTCTGGCTACTGTTCCTATGGATATTTAACTCACAAACATCTTGTAGAAGTCAAATGACAATTCACAGCTGAGTTTTATACAATAATTGCATGCTGCCTACGCAAGAATTATTTTTCAATTTTATATATATATATATATATATATATATATATATATATATATTGTGAAATTGATTTTGATGCTAGTGATCTTAAAAGATGTTGCTGCTGGGTTTTTGTGGCTGCAGAATGGTGCTCTCTTAGCATATGTTAAATGAGTATCAATTTCTCTGCATCACAAAACAGTCTGATTCTCAGCTAGCTTTGTACATTTAATGTTGGTTAATGTTTATTTTCAGTTGTCTAACCTGGTATGGGATAACAAACAACTTGAGAATGAAATAACCCAACTAATGAAGGACTGTGAGGTGAAGCAGGTAAGATGTTTCTCAATACTTTGATGTGTGAACTTGCTCTACTTACCTAGGAAGTAATCAAACCAATGTCAGAAAGTACAGTAATAATTAACCTCGCACAGAAATACTTTAGACTACATTGCTTCATGGAATTGAAACCTGAACTTCTATTTTAGCACACCATATGTATTCAGATTTTACACGATCCTGATTATTATTATTTTATATATATTATTATTATAATATTATTATGGTATATGATTATCGATTATTTTAAGATGGTATTGCCATCGGGTCTGCGTGTGTGCGCATGTGTCTGTCTGTCGGTCTGATATGTCTGTCTCCAGAGCTGTGTCTCAAAATACTGATCCACTTTGGCTCAAAGTTTAACACAATGAAGGAACTTGCTGTGTAAAAGGATTTCCAGAATTTGGTCATGATCCGGTAAAATAAATCTGATCAAATTCTGGACCTGTGGATATTTTGGAAATTACTGGTCTGATTTGGCTCAAAGTTTAACACAGGAAATGGTTTTTAAAATCTGGATAACCAGAAAACATTTTACAATATGACAAAACTGAGAAGGCGATGATGTGCAATCATTGATTGCTCTTGTTCCTTATATATAATGTAGGTATTTCTCTTTTGTAGCTTTTAATGTATGACCATACACAAGGATTCCACAACGTTGGGTGTGGCGCAAAAAAATCTAGAGAACTTGTTAAAATTTTGGTTTTCTGAAAAATTTTAATGTGACAAAATTGGAAAAGCGATGGTCCGCAATGTTATTGGTCTCGTTCCTGATATATAATGTAGGTATTTCTCTTTGCAGCTTTTAGTGCTACATGGATCATATCACAGTCCTTGACGGTACATGAATTTAGAATATGTTTTTCAAGACACTTAAATGTGCTTGGTAGTAGCCACTTGATTTGAAACTTGTGCTTAAATTTAGTAAAAATCTATGAAAACATATATATATATATAAATTATATATATATATATATTTTTCTTGCAGCTTTTATCCCCAGTATGTTAAAGGAACATGAAGTCATAATGAATGAAGTTTTAAAACTTTAATATTGAAGATTTGTCAAGAAATGTCTAATTTTTGTTATAAATCATTCCAGTGGTAAAATTTAGAAAATAGTCTGTTGCTAGTTTTGGCTGACTTGACCATTAATGGGTAAAGAAAAGGTGTGTCTGCAAATATTATTTAGCTGCTGCAAGCCACTGGACAGTAATTTCAGTCGGCAATAACTCTGAATATTTTGAAAACAAGTTGGCTGAAAGTCAGATTGTTTTCAAAATATTTAGCAGGTCCAGGGATATAACCCTTGGAATATGTCTGGAAAAACTCAGCAGTCAGACAGTTAAATAAATCCTGCAGAAATGTCTATTTGTAAGCCTAGAAAAGACTTTAGCCTGTCAGTTCAATGGTAACCTTTAAAAATAGTCTTCTTAACCTGCATTATGGACCTTTTTTATGAGTTTTCTTACCAAAATATGATTATTAAAAGTTATTGAGCGGAAACCAAATATTTTACGATTTTTCATGAAATCAGGAGGATAACTGGTAGATATGCAATCCCCACTGAGGTCTTGTCCTGAGTTAACATTCCAAATTTGAAATGAATCCATTCAAGTTAACTTAAGTTATTGAGAGGAAAGACACTGACGGGACGTGTTTCTATAGTCCCCATTGACGATGTCGAGGGACTAATTAGTGTATTTGATCAGCATAGAAAGTTATGTTGAATGGAGGAATCCGGGTTTAGCTATGCCCCACCCATCTCTAGCTAAGCTCCACCCACGCTTTGACTGTTGGGATAAATCGATCCCAGCACTCTGAATCTCAATTTCCAGAAAACTATACAGGTAAACTGTTATATATTTTGAAACTAATTTGACCAGGTGTTATTGCTGCCTATTGCAGCAACAGTGCTTAGTCAAATTAGTTTCAAAATATTGAACAGCATGTTTATTAAATAGTAGACATACAACAATGCCTAGTCCATCATCAATTACGCGTTCCTGACACATGTCTGACGAACTTATGTACACCATTCATGACATCATTGATTATGACATCATCCTATATGTCACATAGTTGACGTCATATGATTGATGGATAAACTTGAAAGGTCCATCATTGCAAAATGTCTGCTCATTGCTTGTTTCAGAGCACAGATGTGGATCATGTGCAGAGGTCATCAGCACAGTGCCAGAAATTGATAGAGAATAACAGTGAGTTTCTAATACACTGTAATGCTGCATGAAAGTCTGCTGAACATTCTGTAACTAATTACTCTTGTCCTGTAAAGGGGACGAGCATATTGCATTTGTGTATGTGCATGCGTGTGTGTGGGTATTTGTGCGTATGTGTGGGTGTTTGTCTGGAGCTGTATCTAAACAGTTTCTGATCCCAATTTGCTCAAATTTGAACACAACCTAAGGGTTATTACTGCGTAAAAGGATTTCCAGACTTTGGACTTTTGTCTGTGATCTTACTTTAAACCAGAGACCCTGTATCGCTCAGCTGGAACATCTAAGCATTTCAACTACTTAGGCAGGTTGCCTATAACTAAAACCTTAATGTTTTGGCCAGAATTACAACAAGGATGCTTCCTCTCAGATTTATTCAAAATCGGTCCAGATGTTGCCGAGAAGACATTTTAAATTTCCTATAGCTTTAAGTATTGTCCAATCGGCTTCATTAAAAAAATTTTTGATCTCTATACCCTAAGGATGCCTCCTGCAAATATAATTAAAATTGGCCCAGTATGATTTTTTGGCGGAAAAATGATCCAAGATGGCTGCCAATGCGTTTATCAGACAGTTTCAAAAGTGGAAAATTTGAAATGAGCATACCCAAAAACCTCAATTTTGTCTTCAAAATTCATCAAATAAAACAATCCAATGTGGCCGCCAAATGCTACATTTTCATTGATCCATGGTGGCGATGTTTTTTGACATTTCAACTTCTCCTGAACAAACTTTAATGGCCCTTACTTCTTAATCATATCTCCAAACTTTTGGTCTGATCTGTCGAGAGGTTCTTGAAATAAAATCTTTCAGAAAAACTAGGTCATTCCATGATGGTCGCCAAATCATTTGTCCAATAAAGTTCCCGTAAACAAACTTTGTTCAGCTGTTACCCTAGATGATGTTTCATGAGTTTGGAATCGATCCCCAATTTATTGCTTTAGTATCAGAGTTTTTGGCTGCCAAACCGTTATAAAGCCGAGTTTCAAGTGTCAAATTTGAAATAAGCATACCCAAAAACCTATATAAAAATAATTTCAGCTCCAAAATCTGTCAAATGAAAAATCCAATATCACGGCCAAACACTACATTTTTATTGGTCCTGTTTTTTGACGTACTAACTTTCCTTGAACACACTTTAATGGCCCTTCGTGTCTAATAATATCTCCCAAATTTCAGCCCCATCCGTTCAATGCTTCTAGAGTCGTTTTCGCCATAACAAGTTCATCCAAGATGGCTGCAGAAACAGTTGGCCAATCAAGTTTCCAGGATGACACTATGAATTTTGAATTGATCCCCCAAGCGGTTTTGGAGATTTGTAAATACGGCTTCTAAGAATGTGCCAAAATACAAAATGCTTGCCAGCCAAATTGACCGATCGGCTTTGTTTGAGCAAACTTGGATCCCTATGCCCTAAGGATGACTCCTATCAAATATAATTGAAATTAGCCCAGTGGGGATCCGGATCAGATCAAATTCCAAATCTATGGATTTCTCAGAAATTTCACAAAAATGGGAGGGTGAGGGTCTGTAATCTTTGACATGTGACTTAATCCTTACAGATCAGAAGTGAATCCTCACCAACTTACCTGTAAAGCCGTCTTGAAATTGAGACATCAAAGGTTAATGGTCAAGATTTGTTAATAAAAGGCTGGTTTTGGCCGGAGTGGCCTTCAAAGGGTTAAGTATTATTGTTTGTTTGTATTTTACAGATGCTGTTGCGGCTAGGACAGATGTAAGCAGCTATGAAGTAGGTCATAGAAGCACTGATTCACCGAATAACACAGGTATCATCATGACGAAGATATATTTAACTCATTGATGGTGAAGAATGTGAAATATACACCGGCAGAGGATTAATTTGAAAAAGATTTTCCACTGGAATGACTATCAAGCTAGACATTCTATTTGTAAATCTTCAAGTGTAGTGTTCTATTGTCCTGCAAATGGTAATTTCTCAAAACCACAGCAGAAGCCTTTAAAAGGTTAAAGAATATGCACGGATTGAATCGAAAACATGGCGCTCCTGTGGGCCCCCCCCCCCCACACATTTTTGCGAAAGCAGTGTGATAATGACTAACAATATCTCGTATTTGAATATAGCCCGTATACATGTTATAGAACATAATTATTAGCTCACCTGTCCATCCGTCAAATAGCATCTCCTTAACGGTTTGACCGATTTCAAACAAATTTGACTGGATGGATCCTGTCGTGATAGGCTCCAGAATTTCTGATTCAGAATTTTCCAAAAAAATTTTTTTTTAATTTACCAGAAATTGTCAAACGCATCCTCCTTAATCGCTTGATGGATTTTAACTAAATTTGTCTGGATGGATCCTGTGGTGGTAGGCTTTGGAACTTCTAGTCAGAATTTTGTTTGAACTATTTTTTGTGTGGAAATTTTAGATTTTATGAACAATTTAATGGAAATTGTCAAACGACGTCTCCTTAATTGCTTGATGGGTTTCAACCATATTCTATGTTGGTAGGCTCTTGAACTTCTATTCAGAATTTTGATTGATCAATATTTTTGGGTGAAAATCTTATTTTATTAAAGAATTTACCAAAAGTTGTCATAACTTATCCTTAGCCGCTTGGCATATTTCAAGCGAATTGAGCTAGACTGGTCCTATAGTGGTAGTCGCCACAACTTTCATTCAGAATTTTGCTTGGCCAATTTTTGTAGAGGCCATAAGAGGCGTGACAAGAATTAGGTATATGTTAAAGTTTTTCAATGAGCATTTAATTCATCAAGGACTCGTCTGATCTTAATAAAACTTTACATATTTGATCTATGCCATAATTGCATCCAGACTCCATTATAGTGAGCATGATTGTCAGATTGTTTCCTTATTAGTCCCCTACTGGTAAAACTGGGGAGCAAATAGATTTGCACTCCATCTGTCTGTGCGTCCGTCCATCTGTCACAGTTGGTTTTCTGCACTTTTTTTCGCAGTGCTTCAAGATATTCAACTAAGAATTGGTACATTGCTTTGTTATGAGAAGTTACAGACCAAGTTCGAGTTTCAGGGGTATGCGTCAATTTCTTATGGAGTTATGCCCCTTTTGACTTAAGAAATACGAAAGATATCAGCTTTCCGCACTTTCTTTCTCACAGCTTCAAGATATTTAAGGGAAAATCGGTACATCGCTTCAGTATAAGGAGTTACAGAGCAAGTTCGAGTTTCACGCGTTTGCATCAATTTTTGATGGAGTTATGTCCCCTTTCGACTTATGAAATACAAACATATCAGTTGTTATTACACCACAAAAACATCCATTACCGTTCAATCACTACTTGCTAAATCAAATATCTGCATTTAGCTATCAGAATAAAATTTTTATGCTTGCTTATACTCCCTAATGCCTATACCATCACCATGTAGACCCTCCACCAGGCTTCTGGTAGAGGGACCCCCTACATTAGCCTTACAATAGACTGGCACCAGTCTGTACTCACTCCTTGGTGATGCTTGTCTCTAAGCACGCTCGCGCATGCGCAGTAGGCCCCAATTGTGAAAAACTGATTCACTTTTCAAATATTCTGCTAGCCAACAGTTCTGTCAGCTATCAAAATTAGATATAAAAGTTAATTAAAAGCTTGCTTTTATAGACAATCTACTACAACTAATAGAACAGGGATGCCTACCATGAAGTCAATTCTTCCTAAGTTATGTTAACTTTTATATTATGGTGTTAGAGGTGTTTGTAACTCTAGCGTTTGGAGTTACCAGTTTTCGTGTCAACACTCCCGATTTAGAGGTTAGAGTAACCATGCCTAATATATACCATCAAAATACTATGTTAGAAGGTATAGTAAACCAGTACCACTCCTAATAACGTAATCTTAGGGCTCTAAAAATATAAAACTGATCTTTCTTCAAGAAAGCCTTTATTAAGATCGCCCTAGGAGTCGCCTTTGTGAGTTTTCAACTAGTTGCTTTATGTCGTATCATTTCTTATTCTTGTAGGAGGCGTCAATAGCCTCGGAGAAAATAAAGTGTGCGTCTAACAAGTGTGATCGTGTTCACGCGAAGGAGTATGCGGGTCATGTTTGCCTGAAGTGTACCACCTGCACCTCTCTAAAAATGTGTGGTGTGTGCAAGGGTTGGCCATTGGTCATTTCAAAAGCGTTTTTTAAGGACCCTGTAGTTAAGCCAGCATTGCCCTCAGGTCGCCCTCCCTCCGTTGTTGAAGGCCCAAAATTAGTGCCTACTTCCATATCTGTTAACACGGCGGTCTCAACATCGGAGGGGGGCAGCTCTTCTATATCAGATCCGGTCATGGCATTATTTGCCAGGTTTGAATCATTCGCTAATGTGTTAACCAAGTCTTTAGACGAACGTATCTCTTCAGCTATTAAGGCCGCTAAGGAAGAGTCATCAGACTATGAATTTAGCCCCCAATCTCGATCACGGAAGTGGGGCAAGCCGGTTTCGTTAACAACAAGGCAACAAATTAAGTCCCCCAGGACGAAGTCCGGCGAATCAAAAAGGAAAACTGGTAAGACATCCGTTGGTAGGAGCCAGGTCAAGCCGATGGCATCAGGACTAGAAGAATCTGATTTGTCGCCTGCAACCAAAGTCCGTTTCACAGTAATTCCGATTGCTAGGAATATGGTAAGATCGCCGATCGCATCTAAAGAAGCACCCACCTCTGCTCCTGGCGTTGCCAGACAAGTGGGTTTGCTGTCCGGAATGGAGTCTGGTTTTACCAGGCATCCGGAAAGGAGCACTGAGATTGTTTCTGGCGTGTCCGAACATCCGGTGACTCAGGAGAATAGGAAATATGCACCAACATCCGGTTCCGAATCAACATTTTCCGGCGATAGAGCTTCCGGTTCCGGGAGGAAGAATGTAGTTCCGGGTCTGCTGGACCCGGCAGTGCATAGGATGGCGTCTTCCGTTTCCGGTTTTCCGACTTCCGTTTCCGGTAGTAGTGGTACTACTTCCGGTAGGGAAAATGTGCATCAGGGTCTGTTGGACCCATATATGCATCATGCCGCTTCCGGATTGTCACGATCTTATATCGGTAGTAGTGTGACTACTTCCGGTAGGAAGGAGGCTTATCCGAGTCAGTTGGATCCGTCATTGAGTTCGTCCTCTTGTTCCGGTTCAGCTTTGTTTACTTCCGGTTCCGGGGGTAGTTTAGACACTTCTGGTTTGAGTTACGCAGGTTGACCCATCCTTGCAAGCGTCTTCCGGGGGGGGGGTTTCAGTTTCCGCATCAGGTGACAGTAGTTCTACTTCCGGAATAAGATACGAACTTCCGATTAACGCAGATTCACAGTTAAATAATAGGTCTGTTAATGCCGACTCTAGTTATTTTTGCGCCGCTCCTTCCGGCTTGGATAGACAGTATCCAGATCGTTTTTCTAGTTCTCAATTTGTTCCTGGCGCAGATTTGGTTCATCCTTCTTTTCGGGATGTAGTATCTCTCTCTCGTTCGTCATCTCCTTCCCGGTTCTCTCAAGTAGGGTCTCAGAAGAGTAGTAGTCAGCCGTCTTCTTCTTCTTCTGCATCCGGCTTATCAGCTAGGGATTTTTCGTCTTCTCATGTTTCTAATTCTTCTTCTCTTTTTCATCCATCATCGATATCTCCGCCTCCGGGTTTTTTGCATATGCCAGCTTCCCTTCAGCAAAATTGTTTGGCAGCTTCGAACATACCTTCGGCTTCTGCTCCATCTGCCCCTCTGTTGCCTTCTTATTCTTCATCCTCTCAGGCGTTTGATCATTTGGATCCTATTGTTTCAGTCGTTCTGTCCCCAGAATTAGAATTCCAGATAGTGGATTCAGGATTAGATTTTTCATTGTTTTCAGTAAGCCGCGATCCCTCTCTTCATCGATCTATCATTTCGGCTAGATTTTCAATTTTGTCTAGATTTTCGGCTAGTGAGGTGGATCCAAATTTTTTCAGTGCTAGTCAGCCAGAGGATAGGGCTGGGAGTCCTCCTTATCAGGCTCCGTTGGGTTTAGATTCTCTCTCTGACGCTCCTTCTAGAACGTTAGTTTCTCCTTCCTCTCTGAGGATAGTCGATTCTTCGGTGTCGCTAGATTCAGATATCTGTCCTTCTTCCTCTGCTTCTGCGTCGGCTCCATCTCACTTTTCGGTCAGGGCTACTCAGAGGTCGGTCAGGGCCAGAGATCTGAGGAGGTTCTATAATGAGAGGGCCTCTCCAGATGACTGGTCTAAGGCCCATCAATGGATAGCTTCGTCTCTATCTCTTCCTCTTCAGGATGAATTTTCGGTTGAACCTCCATCTTTTGGTTCTGCTCTTTCATCTTCAGACTCTTCGGCTAATGTTCCTTCTGTGCTTCCAGTGGATAACTTGGTCGTTGATATGTTAGATTTTTATATTAACGATGTCCAAATGAAAGAATTTTCTCTTAATCCAAAGGTAGATGCTCCAGTTCAGGTCCCTAAAGAAGATTACGTTAGGTTGGCTTCTACGCAGTCTCTTAGTGGGCCGACATGGGAGGTTCTTTCATCACATCTGAGGGAATCGGCTAAGGTAGAAACGTCATCAGACCTTGTTAGATGGGAGTCAGTATGTCGGGCTCAGTTGAAGTCAGCAAATTTTTTGGCCCTTCTTTCGGAAGCTATCCTCAAAAGTCAGGAGAAAGGAGGTCAGATTCCGCCAGAAATATTTCGTACATTAGTTGACCTTTCAAGAAGTTCGTTGAATTCAGTTTGCCGTTCGTTAGGTTTCATCACCTCTAAGAGAAGGTCAAGAAAGCTTGCTGAGGTGAAGATATCGGATTCCCTCAGGAGTAACTTGATATCTGCTCCGCCTTTCGGATCAGATATTTTCGGTCAGGATGCTACATCAATTCTTAGGGAGGAGTCTGATCGGCTTAGATCGGCTAAGGATCTGCGAGAGCAGTTTTCTATTTTAAGGCCTTCGGCAAAAAGAAACTCGGCCGCGGTAAACAGTCCCTCCTCTTCTCCTAGAAGGAAGAGTCTTAGGCCGGATGAGTATGGGGCTTATCCGTCAAGAGTTTTTACGAACTCTAGTCGTTCCTCTCCTGGCCATTCCAGATCCGCGGAGGAGGATCGTTTTAAATCCATTTCATCGCATAGACCTAGAGCCCAGGTTCGCCAAGCCCCTCAGGCGAGCAGGGGTCAGTTTTTCTCTCGTGGTTATAGGTCCAGGTCTAGAGGACGCGCCTCTAGAGGTTTTCAACCAAGGCGGGTTTGAAGGGGTGGCCTCAGCCCGGGCAGGCCTTTCCCGTTCTCTTTGTCCAATTGTTCCTCCTCTTCTACTACCTTTGAATCTTTCGGTGCAATCCCTTTTTCCCAGCGTGCCAGTAGGAGGGCGATTGTCTCTGTTTTGGGAGACTTGGCAAACCCTCGCGCAGGACTCCTGGCTGATAGATCAAATCCGCTGGGGTTATGCACCGTATTGGATAAATCTGCCGCCTCCTCTGTCTTTCCAGCCCAAGTGGACTCCAGTTCCATCCAATATGGAGAAATTGGGAGCACTGGAAGACGAATTGGAGGCGATGAGGTTGAAGGAGGCTATAGAAGAGGTTCCGTGTTGGAGAGTAGACCCGGGATTCTACTCAACTCTATTTCTAGTCCCCAAGAAATCAGGGGGATGGCGTCCAATCATCAATCTGAAGAGGTTAAATCTGCAGATATTCACCCCAAAATTCAAGATGGAGACGGTATCTCAGATTATCGCCAGTTTGAGTCCAGGCATGTGGACAGCATCCATAGATCTCAAGGACGCCTACTTTCACATTCTCATCCATCCTTCGTTCAGAAAATTCATGAGATTTGCGTTCAAGGGCCGCGTATGGCAATTCAGAGTCATGCCGTTCGGGCTGACCACGGCTCCTTTCTTCTTCACACGCCTAGTGTCAGCGGTGGCAGGTTTTCTGCACAGCCGTTCTATTCCCCTTCATGTTTACATAGACGATTGGTTGCTAAAAGCAGAAACTGCATCAATTCTGGCAGGCATCATTCCAGAGGTCTGCAGTCTGGCTTCCAGTCTAGGATGGCTTATAAATCTAGAAAAATCATCTTTGGTTCCATCTCAGATTTTCACCCACCTAGGGGTGACGTTCGACCTAGAACAAGGCTTAGTCTTCCCGTCAGATGTGAGAGTAGAAGCCATCCTAGTAGCCATGGAGATTCTGGCATCCTCTACCATGGTCAGAGCAATTTTCTTTCTCCGAGTGATAGGTTTGATGGTCAGCGTCGAGAACATCATCCCGTGGGCGGCGCTGATGAGGAGACCTTTCCAAATGTACCTTATGTCCCTGTGGAAACAGTCGACCCATTCGGTCTACCATCAGATCCCAGTCAGAGAGCATTTAATTCCCCATCTACAGTTCTGGAAGGATCGCTCTCTGCTTATGATGGGGGTTCCTCTAGTTCAAGACTTTTTCGTTCTTCTTCACCATATATATATAAACTTGGTTTATTGCTTTGTTATGAGACGTTACAGATCAAGTTTGAGTTTCAGCTGCTTCTGTCAATTTTTAATGGAGTTTTTGACTGTCAATCTCTAAAGATTTATATCACCAGGTAGGGGACATGTATTAAAAAGCAATACTTACAGAATGCTTGTTTTTACATGGCTTGGACTTTATCGTGGACCAAGAATCAGAATATTTATTTTTCAATTGTCTTAATTTATCACGGGCTTATCCGATCATTCTGCAACTTAAGAAATTTGTTTTATACATGTATCATCATTACATTCATTTTGCATCAAAATTTAAATGATTTTAATGTTTTTCCCACACTTTACATGTACTTAGTTTATTCCTGTGTGATTGTCTCCTTTTCAAAAATTAGAAGAATGTTAGCTTTTCAAAAGGCATTTTATTCAAGGGGTATACTATTTTAAGAAATCCTTATTTCGCGACTGCCACACTTTGTGTGTGATATGTGGAAAAATAATGTGCTCAACACGTGGGGCGCAGTCCATGTAGTCTGGGTGAAAATCTTGGATTTGATGAAAAATTTACTGGAAATTGTCAATCCACTTCTCCTCCTTAGCTGCTTGACAGATTTCAAACAAATTTAGCTAGAAGGATCATATCATGGTAGGGTCCAGAACACCAATTCAAAATTTTGCTTGGTCAATTTTTTGGATGGAAATCTTAGATTTTATGAAAAACACATCTTTACCCACTCCTAACTAAATTGGCTTTAAGGATCCTATGGTGGTATGCTCTAGAAACTCTATTCAGAATTTTGATTGGTCGATATTTTGATTGGTCAATGCTTTTGGTGACCATCTGATTTTCCAACTTTCCAGAAATACTTTAAAATGTATCTCCTAAACTGCTTGGTAGATTTTTGGATCGTATGGTGGTAGCCTCTAGAAATTCTATTCAATAGTTTGATCGGTCAATTTTTTTGGTGGCCATCTTGGATTTACTGAAATTTTCTGGAACCATTTAAAATGCAATGAATTGTTTTCAATGAAACATGGGTGGAATGATTCTATGGCGGTAAGTTTCAACATATGAAACGATAATTTTTATTGATCAATTTGTCTGGTGGCCATCCTAGATTTTCCAATAATTATCCATTATGTCTATTTAAATGCAAATGGTTCAAATGCTAATAGTCCAGGTGAGCATCACAGGCCCTTAGGACCCTTGTTGGATTGTATCAATGTGCTTTTTTGTACGAGAACCGGTGTACGTTTGAAATCACCATTGCTGTAAGGTGTTGCTGCACAAGACAAAACGTTTTCAAAATGTCACTTGCTAACACCTATGTCAGCTCCTGTAGAACGAGTTGTGTGTTTGATATGTAAGGTATATTTATGATACACATTGTTACCAGCCAAGTGCTCTATTCAACAATGTTCAATACAGGGATACATTCCTAGCTAAGCTCCGTTCACTTTATTCACATGTTTCAATTGAGTTATAAATAGAATGAACCTTGAATTCACAGAATCCCAATTTCAAGGTCATAATACAGGTAAGCCGATGGCAGCAACAGCTCTCAGGCAAATTAGTTTCAAAATATTTAACAAAATGTTTATTAAATTTTAAATTGTAAATTGATCAGACATACAATTCATACACCGTGACGTGCTATTTGCCACCATTTTGATTATGACATTAGCTCACAAGTGACAAAATTAATCAGCTACTTGAGTGACAGATCAGATCCCTCCATTACGCCGAGGTTCCATGATCAGATTTACTGTACGATTGGTTGTAATGTGTGCAAATATCTTTCTACAACCAATCGTATGGTCAATCTGATCCTGGAAACTGCTTTATATTATATACTGTGGTAGTTTAGCATTGTTTTGACTAACACGTCATTAACCAACACCAACATTCACTTGATTTCAGTGTCATTAGAGCGCAGGAGACGCAGATCTTTTGATGAACGGCAAACTCAGTACATGAATGAAGTTCGACAATTACGGGAACGTCTGGCCAAGGAGAATCGTCAGAACAAGTCACCATCACCTTTCTCCCCTCATTGAGTAATTGTTAACCCCATGAACACGACAGCAGATAGAACAACCCTGTTATGATATCTATGTAAATTATTCTGTTCAATATTTGGAGTCTAATTCAGAGGTGGAGGCTGTGAGTTTAGTAACATACGTTGACCTGGTGGCCGGGGGGGGGGGCTAAACTATGAGCTGGGCCAAAATCTAGGGGGCGCTATGGGGATACACTATGGAAGAGGGAAAACCTGTGGGGGATGAGCTATCGCCCTCCCCACCCACCCTTCCCTGTTACTACACCCATGTAGTTTTCAAATATGCACCAGGTCTTGGTGTCTGTTTGCCTAGAAATGAAGACACATGGATTGCATGGTTAAAGGTGTTAATCCTTTACTGATCAAAATATGTCCGCACGCACGCACATACCATTTCTCAGGGATGTGCTTTCCATATTTATTTGGCAATGCAGATTTTTAGTTGAGACTTACTAGGATAAGTCAGTCTGTCAAATTGTCGTCAAAGCCACTGATGTCACAGCTATAGTTCACTCACACTTGTTTATTTCTTTTGAGGGTTTGTGCTTGGTTATTTAGGTTTGAAAAGTACTGATGTTTCTTCCTAAAACTGATTTGAGACATGGTTTTCTGCATTTTATTTCCAATAAAGTCTCATATTCCCAGAGACAAGCAGCTGACAAGAAAAATTTCAGTATTTCTTATGATACACGGGTCTTGACGTCTCACTCGTGCCCGCCACTGATTTCCTGATATTTTGATGACGTCCAATTTCATTTTTGATATCTCATGACCCCTGGATTAACTAGTTGTCTTAGCTAACTCTTCAGTCATGTCAGTGGTCAGAATTTGTCAAGAAAATCACAATTTTTGATTTAGTCTATGTCCATTTGCAGGCCAAGAGGCTCTTTGAAGATCTACCCATGAAATGGCTATCCAGTCAGGCATTGCAGTGGGAAATTAAAAAAAATATTTTTTGTATCACACATGGATGTTTCTCAAGCGAGAAGACCACCACTGTTAAGTGTTAATAGAAAAGTATAAGTGTCTAAATATGGCAGAATGTTCAAGCAATAGTTTGCTATGGTAACATACATAACCCTGTGATGGTGAAATTTGGCTAAGCAAAGTTCAATTTTCTCCGAGTGAGTGTGTCTATTTGCAGAGCGAGAGAAGACAAGTTTTTGAAAATTGACCACTGTGGGTAACCAAGCCAGTATTCCAGTGGTCAATTTTCAAAAACTTGTATTCTCTTGCTCTGCAAATGAGCATTTTTCAAGACCATTGCAGAAGTCATTTTTGGCTGGCCTTTTAAAGGGCTAAACAGATTGTAGAATACAAATATGTAATATAGTGTGTATAACCAATGTAAGAATATATTGCTGAACGTAAATCTGTGATGTAATTGATTAAATTAAATGGTTTTTTTTTAATGGAATCTGATGATTTGTCTTTTTCTTGCCATTAAAGCAGAGGTGAAGCTTTATGGAAATGTCGTCGTATCATGTGTTTGTTGATTAACCCGTTGATGGTCAAATTTGGTCAAGAAAATTAAAATATCTGCCTATTGAATGCCCATTTACAGGACAAGAGAATACAATTTTTGAAAATTTAACACAAGAATGACTGGCTCGGTTATCGAGCCAGTCATTCCAGTGATAAATTACAAAAATTGTATTCTCTTGTCCTGTAAATGGGCATTTGACAAGAGCATAACAGAGGCTGGATTTTGCTGTTAATGGATAAATGTGTTATCAGTCAGCTCATGTATAGTCAGGACTCACAATCCCGCCAATTCTACGGCTTATTCTATTATATCAGCGATTATAAATGCACTGATCCAGTCTCGCACTCAAGTGTATGATGTCATAATCAATTACATCACATGTAGACCGACGTTACAATCAAACTGTGTAATTAATGACGTATCTAGCTCCACCGTGATCATTTAAGTCTGTCCAGTGTATGGATTGCATGTCTTTGATGGGTTTATTATTTAATAAACATTCTTTTGAATATTTTGAAACTAATTTGACTGGGTAGCATAGGCAGCAACAGCAGCCAGTCAAATCAGTTTCAAAATATGCAACAGCTTACCTATATAGTACAAAATGTATGTAAATTGACGTAAATTGATACCAACACGCACAAACCATGGGCGGACTTTTGCTTGAAGTGGCTGGGGCATGGCTAGAAATGGGCTGGGCATGGCTAGAAATGGATCACTCTATTCTTGATAGATTAACACCAGGCCTTGTCATCTCAGTAGACATGCGCATCCAAGGCCTCATTGCTTCTAATGAGAATTTTGATTGATCAATTATTTGTGTGACCGGTAGCTTTGATTTTCTGAAAATTGTCCAGAAATCCTTTAAAATGTATGTCCTAAACTAATTGGTGGATGGTGACCAAATTTGGCTAGAGTAGCCTATGGTGGTAGGCCCCAGAGATTCTATTAAGAATTTTGATAGGTAAATTTGTCTGGTGGCCATCGTGAATTTTCCAAAGATTTTCTGGAAATCGTTTAAAGTGCTACTACACAACCAGTGACCCGATTCCAAGGAAGCTTGTGTGGAATGATCCTATAATGCTAGGCTTCAGCATTTATAGCAAAAATTTTGATTGATCAATCTTTTTCGACAGCCATCTTTGATTTTCCAGAAATTCTTTAAAATGTATCTCCTCCATGTCCTCATTGAAACTTAGGTGGAAGGACCCAGAATTTATTTTGGTGGCCATCTTGAATTTCTGAAAATGGCCAGGAAATTGGTACTTTTTAAAACTTTGTTTCTGTCAAGAACTGTTAAATTTCGTGCAATATATATATATGTCCACTTAACATGTGAATGTTCCATCTGAGCAATACAGGCTCATATTTTAATGTCAAATTTTGAAGTTTCTTCAGATCATTGACAAACCTGTGGGAATCCTAATAACAACAACAACATTTTGTGTTAATATTTATCCAAATCAGATCAGTAATTTCTGAAATGTCCATAGATTCAAAATTTGATCCGATCCTGATCCTAGTTTTGTAATCCAGATCATGGTCAATGTCTGGAAATCCTCTTGTTAGGTTGTTATGTTAAGGTTTGATCAGTAGTTCCCGAGATACAGCTTCAGAGACAGAGAGACAGACAGACAGACAGACCAGAATGCAGCACCATCTTCCCCCTTTACTCCTTTAATGGTCAAATTTGGACAAGAAAGTTTAAATATCTGCCTACTGAATGTCCATTTACAGACCACGAGAATACAATTTTTGAAAATATATCACTGTAATGTTGATCCAGTCATTCATGTGGTAAATTTTCAAAAGTTGTATTCTCTTGGACTGTAAATTGACATCCACAAGACCATAACAGAGGCCGGTTTCAAAATTCATCTAGATTGTTTAATATTGTATACTTGTAACAATATCTTTCTATAAAATCTATATCCATTATCATACATATAATTCTATACACGTTTTTGCGTATCTATGCACATATATATTTAAAATAGACACCAGCTTCAATAGTGTCTATAGACGCAATGTGTATTGTTAACACTAACTCAAATTTCTTCAAGAAAATTTGAATTTTCTCATACAAAATGTCCATTTGCAGACCAAGAAGACTATTTTTGAAAATTTACCACTGAAATGACTGGCTCAATAACCGAGCCAGTCATTCCAGAGGTAAATTCCCAAAAATAGTCTTCTCTTGATCTGCAAATGGCCATTTCTCAAGACCGCAGCAGAAACTATTTTTGGCCAGCTTGAGTATTAAAGGGTTAAATAACATTAGACCTTTAGCCCTCCAATTTGGTTACAAAATTTTTTTTTTCTCAGAAAATGTTCATTTACGGACCAAGAGAAGACTATTTTTGAAAATTTACCTCTGGAATGACTGGCTCGGTTATTGAGCCAGTCATTTCAGTGGTAAATAAAAAAAAAATTCTTCTCTTGGTCTGCGAATGGACGCTTCTCGAGACCACTGAAGAAGCTGTTTTTGGCTGATATGAGTGTTAAAGGGTTAAACACCAATACAGAAGTGATGTGTGTTGCTTAGCTACCAAATGCTCAAACTAAGACTACTTTACTAATGGTGACCTCTCCGTATTGAGCAATGCTTTTTATAGAGGAAAGCCAAGTCGTGTTTAAAATATTATGTAGGCTTATGTCATAATCAATTATGCCATGAATGGCGTGATATAGTCCATCGCAAACGCTTAATAGTACGACAAGCTGAATTGTATGTCTTTACTATTTAAGACATTCTGTTGAATATTTTGAAACTAATTTCAGGCAGCAACACCACCCAGTCAAATTAGTTTCAAGATATTCAACAGCCTACCTATATAGTTTTCTGGAAATTGAGATTCAAGGAGTACGGAGATCGATTAATCCCAACACGTGCAAAGGTGGACCGTAGCTAGAGATTGGTGGAGCATAGCTAAAACTGGATTCCTCCATTCTCAAGCGATTTCAACAGATTTGGTCTAAATGTCTGACAATAATTCAGTATGTACTGGCTGACTGTTTTATTATTGGTTCTAATAAGGAAACTATAATCTTAGTGATGTACTCCATCAGAGACATGACAGAGGATAGAGAGGTAAATTCCAATGTAATGCTGCATGAACCATGAATGCTAGAGTATTTCTATACACCTCACACCTTTAGCTTAATATGGGCCCATAACGTAAGTTTGATGACTGTGGGTGGAAAAGTGGTTGAGAAAACAGACTGTAAAAAAATTTTATTTGATTTCATTGAACTGTGAAAAGTAGGTCACACTGACCTATTTTTGATACCTGAATACATGCTACACCTTTAGCTCAACTTTCTTTACTGCATACGAAATCTGGAAATTAAGAGCCCAGATAAGAATTTTCTACGATAATCAATAAGCATTGAAAAGTAGGTCACATGACCTACTTTTGGTATGTCACATACCTGTAACATACAATGCATCCATACACCAATTTTGGCTACGGTATACAAAATACTGTTGAAAATACAGACCTGTAGGAAATTTCTATGATGGTCAGTGAACCATGAAAAGTTGTCAGTAGCCCAAACTGACTGGCTTCTGAGATGTGAACCATGAAAAATAGGGCACACTGACCTACTTTTGATACATGAGATCTACACTTTAATAGTAAAGAAAGTCGTTATTTTTAATTAATGAATATCCATTTGCAAGCCAAGAGAAGTGTTTTGGACAATTTATCAAAGGAATTCCGGTCTCGGGTGATTGAGCCAGTCATTATTATCATAAGTTTTCAAAAATATTCTTCTCTTGCCTTGCAAATGGGCATTCACTAATCAGAAATAGTTATTCTTGCGCATTAAATCGTTGCTAAGAATCACAGGATGTTTAATCTCGAAAAGCAGGTTCAGGTCTATGGTGTACAATATATCTAATCCATGTATGGCATTCACATTATAAACACACGATGGTAATTCTGAATTAGAATGTTATTGAACGTAAAGGCTTTCTTGGTTATCATCGACAACTACTTTCAGCCAAATTGCTTCCAAATATTCAGCAGTTTTCAGATTTCTTTAGCTTGAATTGAAGTGTACGGACGTGATGCTGCATAAACATTTGAGATATACAACTCATGATTCTCTCTACGCGTTTATCCATTTCAACAATGAATTTACCATATCTCAATTTCAAGGCAACCATACAGGAAAACTTGAATATTTTGAAATTTATTTGACTGGAAGCTGTTGCTGCGATGGGTTCAGTCAAACTAGTTTCAAAATATTCAATAGAATAAGTTTATATAGTAAAGAATATACTTTTTCAGGGATGTTGGCTAATGGGTTAAGCCAACCATGACTGCTGTTTCTGTCGCACACATAACACGTAAATGGTCAAATTTGATTATTGAAAGTCCATTTGAAGGCCAAGAGAAGACTGTTTTTGAAAATTTACCACTAGAATAACGGGCTCAGTTATCAAGCCAGACAGCACAGCGGGATAGTCTTCTCTTGGTCAGAAAAATGTGCATAAAAACACCGCAGGCCGTTATTTTGTTGGTATGACCATTAAAGTTTAACTATCTGACTGCAATAATGTCAATGAGCAATAACTCTGGATATGGTGAATATTTCGAAAACAATTTGACTGAAAGTTGTTAGTGGCAAAATATTCACCATATCCGGAGTTAAACCCCTTGAATAATGTAGTCTTCAGAAAATCAGGTGGCAGACAGTTAAGTATATAATCCATAAAATGCTGCTACTGTCATCCACTGAAAGTTATTTAAGTCCTATGATTATTATCAATTCCTGTCAAGTCGAGGTGGTGGAGCAGGTGGAGAATAGTCTGTAGCCTTTATCCTCGTCGAATCATCACCCACTTTACGATTTTCATCAACAAACTCCATTCCTCTGCATCTACGTCCAGTAACTGGATCCACAACGGCTCCAAATTTGAAAGTCATATCGTGCACTTCATGAAAGGTGCGTGGGCTAACCTTTACGGGAATCTGCTTAATCGTGATGATGTCACCAATGTCACATTTCTTATCAATATCCACCGCCCAGTAGTCTTTCTTTCTGTTGTAGTACTGGAAATAATAATAATAATAACTAGAGTTTTAGTGATGCGGTGCGTTATAAAGGATAACCCCCCCCCCCCTTCCCTCCCCCAGCTTCCGCTGAACCCCACTTTTTGCTGAATGCATGCAATTAATCTTGCAGTTGGATGAACCATGAATGGATACTATTTACAAGTAGAATGCATCCATACACCAAGATTGGTTAATGTATACAAAAGACTCAAGCTAAAGCCCAGACAGGAATTGTCTATCATGCTCAGTGAACTGTGAAAAGTAGGTCATGTTGACCTACTTTTCATATCTTCAGGCTATGACGCATCCATATGGTTACTGTAGTACAAACAAGGACAAATGTATCCAATACTCGCGTAGTTTTTCAGTCGGGCCACCGTAAGGTCAAAAGAGTATTTTGGAAACAATGTTGCTGTTGTGTTTTAGTGTTTGAATGTAAAATTGGCATAGGTCTTCGGGACCCCACAGACACACATCTACCCAAGTTCGGAAAACATAGCTCATTAAAGTTATTGAAAAATGTTTCAAACTGTCTATTTTGAAAACAATGTTTCTGAAATTTGTTGCGTTTTATCCTTTGGCCACAAAACTGGCATATGTGTTCGGGACCACATGGGCATGCTTCCACCCAGCTGATATGTTTGTATTTCATAAGTCAAAAGGGGACATAAGTCCATAAAAAATTTACGCAAACGCCCGAAACTCGAACTTGCGCTGTAATTTCCCATAACAACGCAATGTCCCAATCCTCAGTATCTTGAAGAGCTGGGGAAAAAATTGCGGAAAACTAATATTTTTTTGTATTTCATAAGTTGAAAGGGGGCATACCTCCATGGAAAATTGACGAAAATGTCTGAAACTCAAACATGCTCTACAACTCCCTATAATAAAGCTCCCTACCAATTCTCATTTGAATCCTTTGAAGGAGTGCGGAAAACAGATATTTTTCATATTTCATAAGCTAAAGAGGACATAACTCCATCAAAATTGGCACAAACTCCTGAAACTTGATCTGTAACTTCTCATAACAAAGCAATGTAGCAATTCTCAGTAGAATATCTTGAAAGACTGCGACAATCTGGGTTAACTAAAAACTTCTAACGGTCACTAGGTGGGCTAGACCTACTGGTCATCCATGTATATTATATATGTAAAAATGTGTACATAGTACGCGTGCATGGGTCTCCTTAAGCATAGAGATAGGGTGGGCGTGTACTACCAGTCTAGTAGCAGTAGTAAGCTACATGTACAATGCCAACTGAAATCTAGCGTATATATTCCGGCCAAACTGTCAGCTAGGTGGGTTAGGCCTACCGGTCATATGATGTAAATATGTACATATATGTACATCGTAAATTGTACATATGTCAATAAACTATACACCCTATTGCACAAAAACTTGAACAGGAAAAAGCAAAGAAGGGTAAAAAGGTAAAAAATACAAAAAAGCCACCAAAGCAACATAGACTACAACCACTAGTCACTCACTGCGCAACCAACGATGTAGTGAAACAAATGTTTGAGATCGACAATAGGCCCTCTACGAGCCTACAGTGTTGCAACAGATGGTAATGATGAACACACTGCTAAAAATAAAATGACGCCGATATCTGCTTTATCTTTGTTGTATATATGGCAATGCTAACTCTGAGTATCAACAGGCACTGTATCAGGAAATCAGGTGTGACTATGCTGTGAATTATGAGCAATGTTAGGAAGTTAGCCACTGCTGAGGAGAGATTCGATAAGACAAGCATAGCGCATGATATGACAATAAAAGAAAGAAAGCTCAACAAGCAGAAATTTGAAGAAATGAAGAAACTCAATGATGAAAATGAATCGGGGGACTACAAATATATAGTTCACGGACCACCCTGGGAAAGGAAGGTGGTGAAAGTAATAAAATGGGCCAAAAGAGACCACTAATAGCGCCATGCGGTGTAAATAAACCTGTAATTACGTTCAAAAGCACTAATGTAAATATGTATAGAGACAGAGGCAAAAAAGCTGTACACGGAATAACATGGGGGTCGGTATACAGTGCATGTATACAAATGCAAGACAGCTTGCCAAACATAATTGAGGAATTAAAAAGATTAGTAATAGATGAGGAGAATCTAGTCAGCATTATAGGAATAACAGAAGTATTTCCAAAAACATTCAGGTTTGCACCAACGTGAGCTGAACTGCAGATTAAGGGCTTTGAGCTGTTTGAAAATGAGTTGGAAACAAGCAACAGAAGAGGTGTAGCACTGTACATAAAAGAAGAGAGTGTGTGGGTGAAGGTAAAGATTAGTGGACATGAACCCCTAATGATTGGATGTATCGACAAAGGTCCAAGCAGTAGCAAAGAAAATGTTAAGGAGCTGCGAGGTCTCATCAGAGAGGTATGTAGTCTGAGAAATGAGTTTACACACCTATTGATCATGGGAGACCAATTTCCCTAAAATAAACTGGAATACATGGATATGTGATAATGATACAGACGCAGAGGAATTCATAGAATGTATAAGAGACTGCTACTTGCACCAGACTGTAACAGAACCTACCCGCACAAGGATAAACAACACTCCTAGTAGCATTGACCTACTTCTCTCTAACGAAGAATTATTAACTGACATAACCCATCAAAGCCCTATAGGACTACGCGATCACCGTGTATTGAAATTTACTTTCCATACTAATATAGACAGCAACCACAACAGAGAGACGAGATGGACCTATTTCAAAGGAAATTATGAAGCAAGGAAAGCGAAATGGATAGAAACTGGGAGGAAGAACTAGAAGAACTGGATACTAGAGCTGGGCGGTATTGTCATTGGGATGACGATAACGGTATCTGTGAAAAATACCGCGATAACTACTAATATCGCGGTATTTGGAATAATTTTGGATATGACGGGGTTAATATGGCCAATCTATGAATAGGATCCTTTTTACATGTATAAACAAACAACGCCTACACTTTGTATTATATTTGTTTCAGCACCAAATAAAATATTTTTTCTCGCCTTTTTGCGTTTCACTTTGTCATTGTGAAGAGGAAGATGCGCATAAGTGGCCTTAACTCTGTCACTGTGTGTGCAGGAATCTCCAAGGGAAATCCCAAGGGTCCAATCTGATTGGTTAAAAACATAAAGTATCTTTCATTGGTTTTAACCAGGTGCAGTGTTTAGTGAAGCATTCACGATCAGCTGTTTTTATTATTACTATTGAAAGCTTATAATGAATGCTCCGCGAGAAAGACCACGCGATTAGGCACATGATCAATTAATGGACAAACCAGGTCTGAAGACGCGATCATCTCCGCGCGTGTATGAGTGTATAAAGATAACAAAATGACCTGAATTTTTTTTAGCAATAAAATAGAGAATGTAGAATTGTAGATAAGAATCGTCGATCACTGATTAAATTATTATACTTTACGTGCAAAATTCTGGTACTGAATGGTTAATTATTGAAAATGGTCAAGTTTTATAAGGAATTGACTAATCAACCCCACCTGTCCGCCCAGCCCCCATTCCACCCCTTTAGAACATTGTCGACTGGCATGAAAGTCAATCACACACTTCATCCTATAAACTGGACTTACCAGAGTGTGTGAAAATAAATAATCATCAGCTATTTATACAGATTATTTCAAAACAATTTGACTTAAAGTTGTTGCTGTCGATGTCAGTAACAACTTTTGGGTCATAAAGTTTTCAAACTAATCAGCTCTTTATTTATTATTTCCTTTAAATTATATTTCCATAAAGGCTCTGCATTCGTCTTGAAAGTGGTTAAATCATAGCCCTATAGATCGATGGCGCAATAGTCGCCTGAGCCAATGACCCAGAACGCGCGAAATTAGTGAATACAACACATTCCATGCTATAAGATCTGCTGTCTTCTAGAAAAGATGATCTAAGAGGTTATTAGTTATTAATAACTTGTCCGATGTTAGCTAAATATTTTGGAGACAATTTGATTGGAAATTATTGTCATGATCAGCCGGGCTTGTTTCATTCATATTGCGGCTGCCTTTAGCGCATTCAGCATATCAATAGTATTACTGGTATAGACTGATCAATACTCGCCCAAGCGTACATGTATATACACGTGTGGGTTGAATTATTCTTGAACAAGCGAAGAATAGAGGGATTGCAGTTATGGCTTCACCGGTTTAGTTAGATCGCTTGAATTTATCGTCATAGTTAGCGAGTGAATTTATCCCGCTAGGATATTTGGATGGTCGATGTTTTATTTATTCCTTTGTAATGACGTCAATTGCGTCATCAGCTATGGAAAGCAAAGGTGGTATTCCAATAATATAATCAAAACGAGGCTGAGTTAAGTTTATTTGTGTTTTACAAATGGCTGCTATTTTGCGTATTCAACGTTGTCAGCAACTACGATTTTCAGATTTAACTTGTCTTCATTGGAACAACATTTAATTGAGCATGGAAGGATAACTATACTGAGAACAGTAGGACTATGTATATAACACATGGACATATATTTACGGCAATAATAGTGCCGAAAATGATTGCTTTTGACTACCATGAATACGGAAATGAAGAGACCAGATTCGCACGAAATGCTTTATTATCAAATTATTACAATATATAAATTGTCAATACCGTCACTGACGATATTGGCGGTTTTTAGAAATGAAACGATAACAATAACAATAATATCGCGATTTTCCCGGTTTTATCGGGAAACCGCCCAGCTCTACTGGATACATGTACTGCCTTAGACCATTTTATGAACATTTATAACATGGCCCAAGATAAATGTATCCCAAAAACAAGAACAAAAGGCAGTGAAAAAACAAGGAAAGATTATGCTGTTCAGCAAGACGAGAAAATTACAGTAAAAATAAGAAAGAGGAATAGGAGTTGGCAGAGGTTTATTGAAACAAGAGAGGAATGTAAGTAGAAGGAGGATGCCAAAATCTGAAATCAAGTAAGGGGCTTAGTAAGAAAAGCGAAAAGAGAAGGAAAAGGAGATAGCGAAGTCAGGCCCCACGAAATTCTGGAGATATGTTAACTCCAAAAGATTAGTGAAAACAGGAATAGCAGAATTAAAGACAAGCGGAGAGGAAGGAGGCAGGCATATGTAGGTAATGCTACTGAATAGGAATGTACTTTTAATGTAGGCTCACACTACTCCTCACAATGCCCCTCTCTTGATCTATCGCTGCCACTAGATGAGACCTGATAAAACAACTTCTTTACAATGTAAATTGTATTTTGTCAAATATTTTGAAATTATTAGTGCAGAGGATGTTGCTGTCATCAGCAATGGTTTCATATCAAGTTATTTTTTTAATATTCTGCAACTTTCCTGTATGGCTGCCTTGAAAGTAAGATATTTCTCAAGGAAATAATTAACCATTTAATGGTAAAATATGGTCAGAAAATGCTGATATATGCAGGCCAAGAGAAGACAATTTTTGAGAATTACAACTAGAATCGATCCAGTTATTCCTGTAGTAAAATTTAAGAATTAACCTTAAATTTGTCTACAAATGGACATTTCTCAAGTCCACTGCAGAGGCCATTTTGGTAGGCTTTGCCAGTACAGGGTTAAACCTTACAAAACAGATATGAGAAATATGTTCTGATGTATGGAATATTTTGTTGAACATTTTGAAACTAACTTAATTGGGAGCTGTTGATCTAGCTCAGCAACGTATTTCAGGCAAGTTAATTTCAACATACACAGCTTCTCTATAGATCTGTATATATTTCATTTGAAAATAAGAAACAGAAATCTCAGGATTTAAATGGCTAAGACTTGGAACTTGTGAATGTACACCTAGCTTAAGCAGCTTTGCCCCTTTTCCTTTAAATGTTAGGTGTTAATTGCTGTTTATTCTAATAATACTACAATCTGTTGCTGAGAGACATTTCAACAGCGCTATTCTCAAAATTAATAAACTGATGTGATAATCATTTTACTTATTCTCTACATGTATGTATAATGTTTTGATCAACCCTTAAATCAGACTCAGTTGTCTATGTAATTTCCTCAAAAGTGCTTAAAGGCTTGTGCTTAAGCCCTTTGCAAAGGGCTTGTACGTGTGCTTAAGTCCTTTGGAAACTGGGAGGGCTTATGCTTGTGTTTAAGCCCTTTTTTAAGTGCAATGGCGTGTGCTTGTGCTTAAGTCCTTTCAAAAGGGCTTCGCACCATGCCTGAAGGGGGTATGGTAGACACTGTACATGGATTTTATGAAAGCCTTTGATACCATTCCCCATCGTCGCCTTCTTGGCATACTAAACAACTATGGGGATAAGCAGTCGGGTAGTAAAATAGTTTAAAAAGTTTTTAACTGGCAGAACACAAATGGTGGTTGTCAATGGAATAAGCTCGGGTGCCAGAAGTGTGACAAGTGGGATCCCACAAGGCAGCATCCTAGGACCGATACGATTTGTCATTTACATACATTACTTTCCCAACTATGTCAATGCAACAACGCTTTTCTTTGCAAAAGAGACAAAGACATTTGAAGAGAAGGAAAAGCTACAGGCTTACATACCTCAGTGTCCCCATTGTTGCAATTCATAATACAGGTAAATTTCTCCTCCTCAGAGAGAGAGGAAAGATTTTGAAAGTTATTTAGAGAGTTATATAGGATAGTTCTCATAGAAGTAGGGTTGCACGATTTTTCGATTATTCGCGATTATATAATTCAAAATGATCGTGGACGATTATAAAATGAAATAATCGTATAATCGTCATGTTGAAATTTTTGACAAGACACTTTTACGCTTGTGAAACTCTGCTCGCGTTACCAAGCATGGACACAAACATCCGGCTATCAGCCGAATGTGTGAATGATTAAATAAATAAATAACTGATTTGTTTGTATTGACTCAGGATTAGTTTTAGATGAATAAAGATTGTTCACTTGGTCGCTATTTGTCATTCTTGTTGTAATCACACACGCTTATCCCGCGTTCCCCCATTCTCTGAATAATTATGCGCTAACGGTTTTCCCAAAAATGTTCTAGAACTGATACCACGGAAATTCAACGCATTTTCTCACGTAAAAATTCTCACCGCCTACGCCTATGTTTAATGCATACCTCAAAACATCCCCGGGGAAGTGAAATTATTTGATTTGAGCGCCTAAATATTGCGTATCCTTTAATAAAGGTCGTTTATTACATCAAAATTAATCCACAATTTGATATAAAATGGCGTCACGAATAAAATACAAATCACGTGATTCGCCTCCAATTGAAGTTTATTTTAGAGCGAGTACTCGGATATAAATATTCTAGAATCGGGGACTCGGAACTCGGGAATTTCTATATATTATCATTGTGTGATAGGAACTGCGTATTATACTGATCTGAATAACAGATACCAGTTTGATAAACTCCCGTTAGCGTATAATATCTCGCTAGAACACGCCGCCTCCCATCGCAAAAGATCCACTGGCTCGCCAACTTAAGAAGCCTGCTATATTGTCGTTCGTGATAATTCAATTTGGATCATTTACTGTTGATTGGCGTTACAAAATTGATGCACATTTTCTCCCGTACTTGTTTGGTACATAAATTTGGTCTTACAATATATTTATAAGGAAGCTATTTAATCACGCCAAGACTGTTTTAAGCGCATTTTAACTACAAAAGTGTGGAATAAACTTTATTATATCTTGAACATACGTGGCCCACTATTAGTATTAATCTAATAGGTGGTCGAGATTTACAAATCCGAGGCGTGTATTGACTTCTAGAGGGGCCGGAAATGTATCAGGGCAGAGATCTGTCTTAAGTAGACACACCCTGTGACACGATTGTTATTAGTACACGCTATTCTTACAAATTATCTGCTGAGTTAGGGGTGGGCTTCTAATACAGAGTTTTGCCGTTTTGAAACTGCTAAGAAATCATTGGAGCTCATATGTCAAAGTTAGGCGGTGGACTTCTATTAGAGCATAGGCTACAATTAAATGAAATACGTTACCTTCCGTTTTCCATCTAGAAAAATCTTGATACATTCCTTTGTTTGCAATCAGCAACTGGCGTATTCTGTCCATGTATGTATACCCATGTGCCTAACCCATAATCTTACAATCTGCAGTAGCATAATAACGTCCTCTAAGCAGCATTGACGTAGTTAATATAGTTCATGATTAATCGTATGATCGCGATTATTTTTCTTAAATGATCGCGATTATGAAAAGTGAATAATCGTGCAACCCTACATAGAAGGGTCAGTGAACAATAAAATGCTTCCCGTCTTCCACTGCCTGTGCGTCGCAAAGCTTACAAAGTCTGTTTGCGACAGGAGTTTTGGGTGATGTGTGTCTGCCTAGTAGAGCTTGGCAGTATTGCTATTTACATGACGGTATCGGTACCATGAAAAAATACTGCGGTACCACGGTATACCGTCATCTGAGCTTGAGGCATGCCATGAAATTAGAACAATTTTTTCCATTTCCTTTTCACTTCCATCTCCAATCAATGGTAAATATAGGTAAAATAAATAAATCGGCTTCCTGATTTAGAGAAGAAAAACATGGCTATTGCGACTGTTTAGTTTCACGATTTTATCAGGTCACTATTTTTATTGACGTAATATCATTCACAGGAGTATTTGTCAAAGGGTGTGGTCGACTCGCTAACTATAACCCGCTGTTTCAGACATTGGGGTGCACTATTTTCAGTCTGGATTGCAAATGGTAAATTTTATTTCGGCAGTCGAGCGCTTTGATAAACAGAGTCCAGACAAAACCCGCGAGTATTTAAACGGGGCGAGTGTTGTACTCTTTTATTTCTGTTGGAGTCGTATATTCTGTTACTCGCGAAAACAGGCCTATACACATACATATAACACGACATTGAATATAGCGGATTCCAAAGCTTCTGATAATTACCGAGTACCCGATGTGCAGACTCGTTACTCGCTATGCTTCACGTGAACAATGCGTGTAAAAAGTCATTTTCGCGAACTTCCAACATGTAGCCAGTTGACAAATGAATTACAAAAACTAAAACACTATAATTTTTAGGTGTTGTTACTTAAACTGGATTTACTCCTTAAGGAAATTTCTTAAAACAAGCCAGAAAAATAAAAAATAACCTTCAATGCTGCTCGTTGTTAATAAATTAGCATGTGATCAAAATGGCGCGAACAAATACTATGTTTTAGGAAATTTTCATTGATAAATTCAGCATAGTAATGTATTTTCCAACGGTCTAGTTCATGAACAACCAATCAGATACGTCTTTCCGAGATTGCTGTTGTGTTTGAATAGCATGCAGTTTGTATGTTATTTTGTTATTCTAGCGTGTTTGTTCGGTGACAAAATGCTTGGAGTAATAAATTACAAATAATAGAAACGGGAATAGGGAATATATTATAGTGTAATTACTACCGGCGGACGGCCAGAGAATGAGTTTAGATGTTTTAGTTAAAGCAATTTTACAGTGAGACTTTCAAGACGTACGTTTGACATACAATTCTGCCTGTCATTATTTTGTAATTGACGTCTTGATGTTTGTTTTTACAACGACCCTTTCACCTCAACTCAGCTAATAGTTAGGAATGCCTGTATTTTTGGCACTATTAGCACATATTTCCCCTTGGTCAAGTCAGATTTTATGAATATATTTCTGAAATATTGCTCGAACAATATGGACGGCATTCACAGTATTTGGAAATGTCAACGGTCACGGTTCACGGTATACCGCGGTCCTCACGGTACTACTGTCAGACCGCCCAGCTCTACTGCCTAGTTCTATTTGAAGATTGTGTACGCTTACTCGCGGTTAAAGTTTTTTATCAGTTAATAGAAAGTTTTCCATACAAAAATTGCTGTAGGTTCGTAGCTTTGCGCCCTGTCGGGATAGCTCTAAAGTGAGTTTCTAATGCTTCTTTTAATAGCTTAGTTATTCTGGCCATAGTGGATACATCCTGATTATTCCAAACAGGTTAAAAACCAAATTCAGTCCACAAAGTTTTCATGTGTGTAGCCCAATTTGAACCAGAGATGGATGTGAATGATATCCATGTAGGCTTTACAGGGTTCATACACCTTCAGCAGAATTAAATTCCATACTTTTTCAAGACTCAATTTCAAATTTTCCAGACCTAATTTACGACTTTCAATCAGACAAAAAACAAACACAGTTACTAAGTTCATCATATTATCATATATAAACTTTATTAAACTTTATAAAACAACATATCAAAATAAATAATCAACTAACTTAACATCAGATAGCACTCACCACAGATAGAAAGATATACAGCACTCTATTTGTTGATATGACAGTTAAAATAACTGGATATAGTCATGGCAATTTTAATGTTGATATGGATGGATAACACTCAGGAAAGATATAAAAAAAATAAAAATGTTTTTGTTAAATTTACCACTGGAATGACTGACATAGTGACCAGGCCAGTCATTATAGCGATAAATCTTCAAAAATAGTGTTAAAACAAAGGGTTTAAGTGTAAATAGAAAATGTTATAGAAACTGTGCATTTGCAGGTCAGGAGAACTCTTTGAAGATTTACCACTGGAATGACTAACATGGTGACCAAGCCAGTCATTACTGTGATAAATCTTCAAAAATAGGCTTTTCTTGATCTGCAAATGGACATTTCTCTGGAACCGCATATTGTCTAGGAGTGGCTCAGTGTTTTTCAGGATGCAAGCCAGATATGAATTTCATTCCAGCAGCACATTTTTTGTTGAATATTTTGAAAATAATTTGACTGGAAACTGTTGCAGCAATAGTTTCCAGTCAAATTATTTTCAAAATATTCAACAGCTATCCTGTAAAGTTGAGCTTGAGACACCAACATTCACTTGTTGAGGGCCACCCTCCACCCCACCTTTAAATGACAAGTTAAAACCTGCACATATACACTAATTTATTTTAAATTTAATTTACCATAGCTGATCATAATGCCATAGCTAGCAACAGGAGGAATCCTCATTATTTTCACTCGATAACGCGCCATAAGAGGCCTCGCGATACGAGAGAGCTGTCGGACAGTCAATAATATTTTACCGTGCCTCAGCGCAGTTAGGATCATCTAACATTGGGCGATATAAAATTGCCACGCTTCTAAATGATCGCCATAGCAACAGGAATTCATTATTTTCACTCGATAACGAGCCAACACAAGAGGCCTCGCGATACGAGGGCAAAGTTGGGATCATCTAACGTTGGGCAATATAAAATTGCTACGCTTCTAAATGATTCTGGTACTATCAATGTGAAAATGTAAAATATTCTTTACCTTGAACCAAAGAAATCTGTAACTTTCAGCGCTGGCTTTAGACGAACTTCTGTCAGTGTCTCATGTTTTTTCCCTGGCATGTGGCTAACAAGAGCCGCTTCGCCCATATTCCCGATGTCAAATGACTTATTACAAAGACTACATTTGGCATGCGAGTTTGATGTGTTGTCCGGTAAAATCCAATCCTTATATTTCTCATTAGTTTCCCAAACACTAGAATATTTGCACTTTCCCATATTTACTGTATCACAAAAAACGACAATCTCGCGAATTATTTCATTGTTTCGGCTTCTAACACTCTGTACTATTTGACACACGACTGCTGATTCACTCATTTTTATTGCGTTGTACTTGAACACGTATTGCTCAACAACCGCGAGATGTTCCCGGTAATAGGCGGTTTTCTATTGCAAGACGAGACCGGGACCCAATCCAATTAGATTCTGGCAAGATTGGCGGAAACGCGAGATTTCGTTCGTAAACAAAAAGATTGCGGTCGGAAAAATTAGGATTGCCGATATTTTAATTTTCCATACCAGTTGGCCCAAAATTGGAATTTCCAAACTTTTTCCAGCCCTGGAAAAGGCTTTCCTAATTTTCCATACTTTTTCCAGACACGCGTACGAACCCTGCTTTATACACAATGGTTTCTGGGTTTAGCGCACACAATCTTAGCCAGAACATTGCAGACTGCACAAGGAGAGTGGTTAGTAAGAGGTAGTGTCCAAGTTCACCTCGAACTGCAGCATGTGTTGTTCTCCTGCTTACCCCAAGTAAATATTTGCCAAAACTAATTGAAATTTTTTCGACAGGTACCTTGTCCCCTAACTGCAGGAAATTGCTTGCATTGACACCTTTCAAGTAAAAAGGAGCCCAAACCTCACTGCAGTAGGACAATATTGGCAAGATTAGTGAATTGAATAGTTTGTAAGCCATTAGGGGGTTATTTTCGACATTGATCATCTTGATTTTGAATATAGCTTTCTGAGCTTGATCGGCAAGTCTTTGGCATGCCGATGTAAAAGAACCACATATAGTAAATACAATTCCTAGATAACAATATGATTGGACAACCTCTACCGCTGAACCATGGAAAGTAAAATGGTATTTTTTTTATGAGATGGCCACTACGGTTAAATATGATTATCTTAGGTTTATCTAGATTCACAGTGAGACTCCATTTGTTACAGTATGTATTCAGTGTGTTTAATGCATTTTGCAGGACAGTAGAAGATTTTGACAGCAAACATGAGACAGTTAAAATTGGCATTGTTTAAAGTAACTGGGTCACATGCTTTGTCAAAGTTTTCCAGTAAATCACATATAAGCATAGGTTAAATAGCAGAGGGCTGAGTACGCACCCTAGAGTACGCACTCTAGAGTACGCACCCCTGCTTAACACCAACAGATGATAAAAAAACTGTTGCTGTAGACATCTGGCAACTTTACAGCATATTGTACCTCAGCTAGGGTTGCATGATTATTCGATTAATCGCGATTATATAATTCAAAATGATCGAGGATGATTATAAAACGAAATAATCGTATAATCGCCAGTTTGAAATTTTTGTCAAGACACTTTTATGCTTGTGAAACTCTGCCCGCGTCACCAATCATGGAAACAAACATCCGGCATCTTAAACAAACATCTACCCAATGTGTGAATGATTAAATAAACTAAATAAATAACTGATTTGTTTGTATTGACTCATGATTAGTTTTAGATGAATAAAGATTGTTCACTTGGTCGCTATTTGTCATTGTTATTGTAATCACGCTTATCCCGCGTTCCCCATTCTCTGAATAGTTATGCGCTAACGGTTTTCCCAAAAAAGTTCTAAAACTGATACCATGAAAATTCAATGCATTTTCTCCCATAAAAATTCTCACCGCCTATGCCTATGTTTAATGTATACCTCAAAACATCACCGGGGAAGTGAAATTATTTGATAAGAGCGCCTAAATATTGCGTATCCTTTAATAAAGGTTGTTTATTACATCAAAATTAATCCACAATTTGATATAAAATGGCGTAGCGAAAAAAATACAAATCACGTGATTCGCCTCCAATTGAAGAGGTTATTTTAGAGCGAGTACTCGGACATAAATATTCTGGAATCGGGGACTCGGAACTCGGGAATTTCTATATATTATCATTGCACGATAGGAACTGACTGTTATACTGATCTGAATAACGGGTACCCGTTTGATAAACTCCCGTTAGCGTATAATATCTCGTGAGAACACGCCACCTCCCATCGCGAAAGAGCCGCTAGCTCGCCAACTTAAGAAGCCGTTCTTATTGTCGTTCGTAATAATTCACTTTGGATCATTTAATGTTGATCGACGTTACAAAATTGATGCGCATTTTCTCCCGTACTTGTCTGGTACATAAATTTGGTCTTAAAATATATTTATAAGGAAGCTATTTAATCACGCCAAGACAAGCGCATTTTGACTACAAAAGTGTGGAATAAACTTTATTATATCTTGAACATACGTGGCCTACTATTAGTATTAATCTAATAGGTGGTCGAGGCCTGTATTGACTTCTAGAGGGGCCGGAAATGTATCAGGGCAGAGATCGGTCTGAAGTAGACACACCCTATGACACGATTGCTATTACTATACACGTTATTCTTACAGATTTTCTTACATAATCTGCTGAGTTAGGGGGTGGGATTCTAATACAGAGTTTTGCCATTTTGAAACTACTAAGAAATCATTGGAGCTCATATTCAAAGCTAGGGGTGGACTTCTATTAGAGCATAGGCTACAATTAAGCGAAATACGGTACCTTCCGTTTTCCGTCTAGAAAAATCTTGATACATTCCTTTGTTTGCAATCAGCAACTGGCGTATTCTGTCCATGTATGTATACTAGAGGCAATGATTTTCCGTGATCGCGGTAAACGGACGGAATTTGCGGAATGGACATAGTGAAACGAAATCTGGTATCTTGGTGACAATTAAATGTTTTCCACAAAAACTAGATATAATCGCATTAAATAATTGACCATCTCGGGTGAAAATATTAATTTTATTTAAATTTCTCGCTTATTATCATTAAAATTGGCGTTATTTGATGTCTATCGCAAAGTAGTAGAGTTCGCTTATGTCAAAATATTCCCAAATCACGACAAACGTATTACATCCGTTTACTCCAATGCGCAAGACTTTGTTTCGTGTCTTTCCGGTACACAGAGATGATATCTTTCCTGTACATAATTCCAAAATTGTACGCGAAATTAAAACCCATAGAAGCCCTTTCTGGACGTTTAGAGTTAAATTACGATGACGCATAACCAAGAAACTTGATAAAACATTCATATATAACGCTAGAGAACATCAACATTCAATATTTTGTCATTTTCACGCCTTTTTAAAACTATTGAAGCGGCAAATCTAAAGTATAAAATGGCGGACCATTGCTCAATCTGACACGTTCCCGGTACACAAACGTGTTCCGGGCGCAATCTGACAAGCTGGATAGACTGTTACGCAGACTTAATTCTAATTGACTTTTTAGCATTTCGAGCATGTGCCCGGTCACGCGCGATTAGCAGTCACTAGTTCCCGGTATATGTATTATAAAGCAAGTGTAGAAACATTTGCCATATTGCACCTGTTAAACCTGTTTAATGGGCTTGAATTTTAAGGGTGATAAGTTCTGGATTTAAATTCTATCTAATATTGCTTGTTACCTCACTGAAATATCATATTTATTGAATTACCAATGCCTCATTATACTTTTGGTCTCTGGAGAAGCATACCTACAAGGGTTGGTGGTAACCATGGGGAGATAGCAACACATTATGATGCATTTGAAGCTGAAAAATTAGGAAACCGGTGACGAAACGGAATTTAATATATCCTGAAACGGAAAACATGTTATTTTGAAACGGAAAAACATTGGCTCTAATGTATACCCATGTGCCTACCCCATAATCTTACAATCTGCAGTAGCATAATAACATCCTCTAAGCAGCATTGACGTGGTTAATATAGTTCATGGTTAATCGTATGATCGCGATTATTTTTTTTTAATGATCGCGATTATGAAACGTGAATAATCGTGCAACCCTAACCTCAGCATACATATTTTGAATAACATTGAGAAAGTTGCCACCAATATCTGCCTGTAGTAATTGATACATTAACATTTTTCGAGAAATGGTATCAAATGCAGATTTGAAGTCAACAAAATAGCAGAACACATTCTTTCGAGTGATGCCATTGACATATTGGTCTATAACTGACTTCAGTGAAAGAATGTGGTCTGCAGTTCTGGCATTTTCTTGTAGCCAATTTGGTATTGCGGAACAAGCTTGTTGGCCTCAGCAAATTCTGATAACCTGTTTTGTAGTATACTACAGAATAACTTACAGGTTGCTACCTACAGCAATTCCTCTGTAGGTTTCCGGTTTGGAGAGTTCGCCCTTTTTGTGGATAGGGGTCAGAAAATTACGCCACTTGTTGGGCAATTGGCCAGAATTCAAGAGGGAGTTGAATAGTTTATGCAGGCTGATCAACGGGCCATTCTGTCCCGCCTTCAGCATTTCATTTAGTACTTGATCTAGACCACTGGCTTTGTTATTTTTTAGCCTGGAAATGGCATGAGAGATCTCAGAAGTAGAAATAGTGAAATTCAGTTCATTGAAGATTTTGTTACAGTTGGAAGACACGAAAGTATCGATATTGTTCTGGAAATCTAAATCAATGTTTGCAGGAACACTGTTTACAAGCTTCTGAAAGTGGGACACCCATTCTGTACAAGATATTGTGTTAGTTTTGGGCTTTGCGCCAGAATCTTTGAGCTAGTCATATAGTTTCCAGAATTCCTGGGAGTTTCTTGTCTGTAAGGATTCCATTTGATCCATTATTTGTTGTTTAAAAATAGTCTTCTTTTTCTGAATGGCTGCCTTGAATTTTTTACGAAGCAACGGAACCTGATAAGTAAAGTAGTATTCAGTGGATTTCACGACTCAAATGTCTGAGATCTCTACAATACAACTTGACATTCAGCATTAAACCAGATATTTTTTTTCCGTGAAGATTTGGCAATTTTGTTATGGTTGCTTTTGGCCTGGTTTGACTGCCTTATGCCAGATATCTTCGTGGCAGTTGTTATTATGCTAGATAAGATAAGATTGATTTGCAGAACGCAGGCTAAAAAGCCTCTATGTTCCGTTTTGTGTTAGGCTGCTATAGAGTTTGGCTGCTATGATAGTTAAATCTTAGTTCTTGGTTTTCCCAGTATGTGTCTAATCTATTCTTGAAGATGTTTAAATTTTCCGATGTTACAATGTGATCAGATAGTGAATTCCAGGCATCGATTATTCTATTAGTAAAGTAATGTTTTCTGAAATCATGTGAAAAGCGATGTTTCTTTAGTTACTGGTAGTGGCTGATTCAACTAATAGGGCATGTGGGTCATCAGGGTCCTTCACCAGAGGTTGTAATGACATGAAGTTGTCAATTTGTAATTTAATTATGGGATTTGGCATAGCATTCATGTATTTTAATTCATCTCCTTTTGCCCATATGAATTTGGACATGTAATTAATTTTTCATTTAACTTGTCTACGTCCTGTGTTTGTATGCTACATGTATTTATGTGTCCTGTTCGGTTCTAGTTAATATATAACATACATAAAATGAATTAATTAAAATAATAAAACATGTGAAAAACTTAGAACGTGTTAAGTTAACATAATGAGTCAATGACTGAACTGTAGTTGTTATGTAACTCCTGTTTAATTTATTTGTATAGGTGTATGTATATATGTGTAAGGCGTCCACCAATACAATATGCATTGACTTCGGCGGACAACCTAGTTGAATGCATACCTTATATATATTATGCTACTGAATAAATAATCTTGAATCTCGTAAAACGATGATACGAAAACTGGTATTATATACGAAACACACCTTATGAAGAAACTTATCCATGGCTAATCGGAGACATCGAACTTTCACTTGTTCTGGCATAGTAACACTTCTCAAAACAACCTGTCCAACCTTGTAAACGTTCGGCTGTGGCATGATGAATATATATTTTGACTTATCTTGTTGTTGTGTTGAGTAAATTCCGTCTGTCAGACCGCATGCCTCTTCAGACGGACCTCCTTGAGCTGATTCCTAATACCGAACGAAGTGAGCGTATATAGATAACATGTACGTACGTGTAATGAGGAAAAAATCAACACAAAATGAGACAGGGAACCAGACTAAAATACATATACCATGCGACTGTAGACCATGTGGCAAGTTGTTGTTGTCAATGGGGTATGTATTTAGCGTTGATAGCAAGATATTTAAGGCCGGGTACCACACGATTCGCACCCGGATGGAACGTACATTCATGTGTTTACTCGCATACATGCATTAATTCCCTGTTTTTTGGAGCTTATGTCTGGATAAACATGATCTAAAAATTCTAGCGGACGACATTTCATTACGATGTCATAGTTACTATGAACTTGTTTGTATTTCCACAAATAGCGAGGAGCACCGTGACACGTTGGTACAAATTTTATAATGTCATTGGACTGGCGCCACTATTTAATGGTGTAGGCCCCGATAAAAGATGCAATAATGCTGGCGGATATCACTGACAATGGGCAGATGCATTGTTGTGAATATCGTGCACTGGATTTAACAGAATGCCCTCCAAGCTATATTAAAAATTAGCTTCAAATGCACTATGCAACATGGGCATATGTATTTAGGACATTTCGACCATATACAAATTCGTCCTATTTATTTAAGCAATAAATGGTGTCTGCGTTCGCTTATAAGCAATGCCTATTTTCATATTACCATATATTCAGTTTAACAGATTCCGAGATCTGTAGATCAGCATACAAACAGTACATTGTAAATTTTTTAAACATTTGTTTATTGAATTTGCCTACATTTTATATAAATATGAGTCAGATATGACTATGTTGATATCATCTACTTTGTTGAATTTTAAGCCAAGATTGCAGGAAAATGCACCTTTTTACTTTCAGCAATAAACAATCTTCTTAACTCCCAGACCCTCTTCATGAACCTCATTTTAGAATCCCACGGTGTGGCCCTGGTTTAGGTGACTTGGCTTGAGGATAAGGTGTATTTTAAAATGTGTAATAATTGCCACACAAAACCCAACCTCATACCACAAACATTACTGGTGGCTAGTGTAATGGATTAAATTGATCTCGTGATTCCCGAATGAATCTAGACCAATCATAAACTTTGTATTTTATGCCATTCTCACCATTTTATTCAAGTAGTTAACAAATCCTAAAGCTCAAATCTGATTGGCGAAGACAGAATTAGGTCTAAAGTCACATTCGACGAGCCAAATATAGTTAACTATAGATGGGTATTTTACAGTCAACTGCACAATTTTCGACTGGCAAATAATTAGCTACAGTTATCTATAGTTTGACTATAGTCTCCCTGGTTTTACCAGTAGGGGACTAATAATGACTTACACCTTGGCATAAGGTTGGAGGGCATAAGATACGCCCGATTTTATGGATAGACATAGGCTATGCCCTTTTCGTAAATACTGACTTACGCCACCTTTGGAACTTAAGTCTTAGCTACGCCTCTTCTAGGGTGTAAGCCCTTTTCATGGCAATGGCCCAAGATATACATAAGGTTGATTTCTGGTACAGGTCCTGTAAGTTCCTCTTCACCAGGCTCCAGTTCTTCCTCATCTGTGCCGTTTCTTATATTTCTTCTGCTTCCGATTGATGGTTTGAAGTCATCATACATGATGTCTTGTGTACTCCAATATTTTTCTAGTCGGTTCTTAAAAGCATTCATAGATGGCGCAGAGACTATTTCTTCTGGGAGATCATTCCACAGTTTCACTACTCTTAATGTGAAGTGGTTCTGCCTTTTAGTCAGTCTGCTCAATTGTGGGTATACCTTCTTAGTTTCCTCTTTCGCTACAAGTTGTTGTCATATCACTCCACATCTTAATGAAATCGCTAGTTTCTGTATCATATATCCTATTTATAATTTTATAGAGCTCTTATCATGTCTCCCCTCTTCCTCATGTAAGCTAAGGTTGGTAATCTCAGCTTCCCGAGTCTCTGCGGATAGGTTAGATTCCTGAATCCAGGTATCTGTTTTGTTGCCCTCCATTGTAGCCCCTCGATCATTTCAATATACTCCATCTTACACGGTGCCCACACAGAACTTGTGTAGTCCAGGTGCGTTCTTACTAGGCTCTTATATAAGGGTGTGTAGATTTCCTGGTCCATATGCTGAAATGTCCTTCTAATTAGGGCGAACATGGAGTTATCTTTCTCCACCTTCTCACTAATGCAATTTTCAAAGGTCAGGTCTTCATCTATGGTTACTCCAATGCCTTTTTGGTTTCCTCATTTTGGAGCTCTCTTCCATGGAGTGTGTATTTGATCTCTGTTACTTGTGCTGTCTTCCCAATTTGCATATGCTTGCACTTTTCTGGATGAAATTTTAGCAGTCATGTATTGCTTGAGTTTGCCATTTTATCCAGATCTCTTTGCAGGATATTGTGGTCCTCTTTTAGGGTAATTACCCTAAAGATCGTAGTGCCGCCTGCGAATAAGAACATATCAGAGTCCACAATACTTGGAAGGTCATTTATGAATATTATAAAAAATACTGGGCCGAATACCGATCCTTGGGGGATTCCTGATCATGTACCCTCCATCCATCTTGAGCATTCTTCATTTACTGCCACGTGTTGTGTTCGATTCTCTAGAAGGTTTGCTATCCAATCTACTACAGTGTCTTTTATGCCATCTGCTTTCAGTTTGTTTATTATATGTCTATGGTAGTCCGTGTAGACACAGTCTCAACAGTGGCCTTGGTCAAGTGTGTCCACTTGTCGAGGACTGCCAGTAGATGTAATGTTGTTGACCTGCCCGAGATAAGTCCATACTGTTTTGTTGAGAAGAATTGGTTCCTTCTCATGTGCTTAATGATGTGTTGTCTAATTAGTTTTTCCATGACATTGCAGACCACAGAGGTCAGACTCACTGGTCTGTAATTCCCTGCTTGGTGTGTGTCTCCTTTCATAAATATTGCTGTAATACAAGCTTTTTTCCAAGCGCCTGGTAATTTTTGCAACCGAAGTAATTGGCTAAACAACATGGTCAATGGTAGTGCGATGGATTGCGAAGTTTCTATCAGGAATCTAGGGTGGAGCTCGTCTAACCCTGGTGACTTGTCTATCTTCAAGTTTTCCAACATTTTCTTGGTTTCCTCAACCAATATTTCTATATTTGGCATTTCATATGGCTCTGCCTTGCTTGGCAGAGTTGGCGTTTCGCCTGCTGGCTCGTTTAAGAACACAGCTAAAAATGACGCTAATATCTCTGCTTTAACTTTATTGTCTACGTGGCAACACTAACTCTGAGTGTCGACATGCACTGTTAGTCTGTGGGCGAAGCGAACAACTATAGTCATGATTTAAGCGCATGTCAGTGTCTGTGGGCGAAATTGATAGTAACAGTGATGTATTCGGCGCTATGGGCGCTTCATAGTCATTGACACTTATAACATAATAGGACAGTTCGATTTACAGCTCTGTAAATGTATCTATAACTTGGTACTAATGACAGTTGCCTTCATTGATGGAGAGGCTGGTAATAGATGATCCATGCTATCTAGCTCACTGACAACATGGAGGACAATGGTCCCAAACGGTGACGAAAACGTTTAAAACATAGTGCACTCAGAAACCGGCTTCATTTGGTCTCCACTAATCAAAGTAATTCGGAAGATTCGGCGAGACATCAGACAGTCCACTCGTTCTACATATTGAGTGTGGCCGAAACCGCGCTTGTACTTCCCTTTTATAGGATATGATGTCCAATTAGCGAGGGACATCGTAGCGCTCACTCAATCAGCACACACTTCATAGCAAGCTAGCATAAAGCAGTCATGTGGCTATGATGTCACTCTACCTCACTCATGCGCGATGATGATCTTACCAAGTTATCTTACCAACCCATTTAACATACCTAATCAGACATGTGGAATTAGTGTACAGATCAATCATCACATATTGTAAATAAACTGCATTTTATCAACCCAGCCATGTTCACGAGGGGCCCTCCCGAAGTTGTAAACACATATTATAGTTTTTAATATTCTGATATCTCAGCCATCTCAGAAGCGATTTCAATTCTGTTAACGGATTCGTTTTTCCCGGCGAATGCAGGTCTCAATTCATACCAAGACAGCCATTCCCCATCCGCTAATACACACAGTGTGCGTGAGTTATCTCGAATGACGCACTCGTGCACTGAGCGCTTTCGCAGATTCTAATTATTTGAGTGTTCTCGCGGTAGGCTACATACACAAACTTATATCAACGGGGATGTGGCTGGAGCATCTCAGACTAGGCCGTTTCATACCCGGGCATTCCGGATCGGCTTGTACTCGACTGAGCGATCCCCCCTCAATACACAATTACATCCCCACAACACAAGGACAAGAAATAACCTACACTCAACACACCACCAAACAAAGGCAGCACAACAAAACCTTCATACAAAGCAATTCCGTTATGGAATAATACAAGCACACGCACATACATCATAAAGCATCCTAAAAAATTATAGAGAACTACTAGACTCTGGAAAACACTCACCATCATGGCATGCTATGCTCATACTTGCACCCAGCCACCAGAACACATAATAATAATAATAATAATAATAATAATAATAATAATAATAATAATATCTGTCATAATGGTAACTACCAAACTACTACCTCTACCATCACAGCCTAAAAAAAAATTCTAATACTTTGTCAATGATAATAAGAATATGTAATATAGAATTATTAACTTAAGCAAGATAAGCACACATCCCTCTGTCATGTCTGCCCCTATAAATATGTTGTAAATTGTCATGTCTATTAACTGTTGGGCTGCTGCAAGCCACCGGACAATAATTTCAATTGGCAATGACTCTGGATTGGCTGAGTAATTTGGAAACCAGTTGACTAAAAGTTGTTGGTGGTTTAGCCACCAACCGCTTTCGGTCAACTTGTTTTAGAGGTACTCAGCATATCCTGAGTTAAAGACCAAGCACAACGGTAGCAAAAGTAGGTTTAATATACAAGATTGTGCAATAAATAATATAATAAAATGTTTTATTTTAAAATATTACTCTGTTTTACGTTGTATTTTGCAATTCTGTGTTGTCCTCGAAAAAAACGAAATAGAAAAGCTCTATATTGTATGACGTCATCGGAGGGACCTATCATTATCGTGCGCCTCGACAGTGCGAATAAGTCATTGTGACCCTGTTGCGCGATCGCGGATTGTTGTCAAATATGCTTAACCGTTGTGTGGCTTATAGCTGCGGTAATACTGCAAACAAAACAAATGGAATTTCGCTGCATATTTTCACGAACAAAGAACATTTATAGGCTACGGTGTAGTGGTAAATTACACGAAAAGAGAGCCGATTTCCGCGAACCCAAAGATGGCGCAGTACAACAGCCATCGTCTGCTCTCTGCATTTCGGCGCAGACTGTTTTCGAGAAGCACAAATATCTATACTGCCTGGTTATAACTTGGAATGCTTTTATGGATTAATTATGAAAAAATGTGCACCACGCCCCCCCCCCATTAGGCCTACACGTAGACAGCCCCCCCCCCCCCCCCTTCCCACTTTCTCGCCAACAAAACCGCAAGAAACAAAAAATACTACTTGGCCTATTACTACTTATGCCCTTTGTCTAAATATAAGGCCAGGTAACGTCAAATCACGACATCAAGAATTATAAACAGCTGTCTAGCTCGTCTATCTAGTTCAAACCAGTAATTTAGGTCAATCGTCTGAGTCATTTGCAGCGGAGACACGAGTGGTGTGTGATGCAACGAGGGTGTTAAGGGAAGGGAGGGGCATAATTATGCATTGCGACCTATTAGTTACAACAGAATTTAAACTTATTGAATATTTAGAAAAATGTTGACTGGTAGCTGTTGCAGCAACATGTTCCAGTAAAACTATTTTCAAAATATTCAACAGATTTCCTGTGCAGTGGTCATACGTCATCTATTTTTTCAGAGAACACTGACCATATTACACTGATCATCAGTTTGAGTATGTGATCCTAATGAAATTGGTTGCTGCCAGGAAGAGTAGGCTTAACAACCGACAAGCCACAGCCCCCACCCAACCCGCTTCAACATGCACACACACACACACACACGCACACGCACACACACACACACACACACACACACACACACACACACACACACACACACACACACACACACACACCATGCTTCACCAACAGTCCACACCACACCCAGAATTAAAAAAACAAGAGGCCCAAGGAGCTGTGGCGCTCACCTGGACCATTAGCATTTGAACCATTTGCACTTAAAGAGACATGATGGATACTTTTTGGAAAATCTAAGACTCACCCGAAAAATTGATCAATCAAAATTCAGAATAGAAGTTCTGGATTATTCCATGATAGGGTAACCCATATAACCCTAGCCAAAGTTGGTTGAAATATGTCAAGCAGTTATAGTTTTTTTTCATAAAATCTAAGATTGTGTTTTATCATTTTGACAATTTCCGGTACATTTTTCATAAAATCAGATTTTCACCCCAAAAATTAATGAATAAAAATTCTTAACTGTGGTTGTGGAGCCTACAACCATAGGGTCCTTCCAGCCAAATTTGGTTGAAATCGACCAAGAGGTTAATGAGGATGAAGTGTTTGAAAACAAAAGTTGATGGACGGACGGCGAATGGTTGCCACAGCATAAGATTTACAAGGTGGATGTGACGCATCCTTGGTCACAAAGTGAGAAAGGTTTTACCTACATGTGTCATTCACAGAAATGAACACTAGCCCATTACCACTGTTAGCTAGCAAGGCAAATTGACAAGTGTAAATTATAATTTGTGACTGACCACACCTCGGTGGCCTAGTAATAATTTAATAGCTAAAGTAACCCCTTTAATGGTATAGGCAGTCAAAGACGTCATCTGAAGTGGGTCCCCAAATTGACAACCAATGTATTATGAATAATTAAAAAAAATATATAACTCATTTTACGCATCCCAATATATATATTAATTAGTGTGTTGTGCTCATTGCCTCATGATTAATAAATATACTAGATGCTGGTCAACCTTTCCATCATTAGCTCTTCTGCAGTGGTCTTGATAAATGTCCATTTACAAATCAACAGACTATTTTTGAAATTTTCCCACTGGAAGGACTGGTTTGGTTACAAAACCAGTCTCTCCACTGGTAAATTTTCAGATGTAATCGCTTGGAGTCTTGGTCAGCAAATGGACACACCAGTACACAGTTTATAGCTTAGTTCCCTCACCCCAATTATTATTGTTGTGAATAGTGTGAATAAATATATATTTTTTAATGTTACCGTTGCATCATTCTGTCATGTCTGTAGTTGCCTTGATAATCTCCATTTGTAGACCAACTAAAGACTATTTTTGAAAGTTTAACACGAATGACAAGTTAGATTACCAAAACAGTCATTAAATTGGTAAATCTTCAAAAATTGTCTTCTGGAATCTTGGTCAGCAAATGGACATACACTGTATATGACCCAGTTCGCTCTGGCAATCCCAGTATCTATTGCTCTCAATAGCCTATACTAGATGGTGCACTATTTCCATTAGTGTTTGTGTACCAGTAGTGCTCTTCATAAATGCCTATTTGCAAACCAAGAAGACTATTTTAGAAAATTTACCGTTGAAATAACTGCTTAGTTTATGGAACAAGTGATATCATTGGTAAATTGTCAAAAATAGTCATCTTGGTTTGCAAATAAACATTAAATCTTTCATCTTTCGCTAAGCATTTGCTAATCCGTGCCAATCCATGCTATCTAGACAAGTTTTACTTTATTATAGGCCTAATATCATGGGCTTATATTGTGTCCTTGATTTCAAGTTGCATCTTGTCATTATTCACAACTTGTACAATTTATCACTCTGAAATATGAAGAAACGTATGAAATGAAAACATGAAAAATAATTACATGAATAAATACTGCTGCATATTTCATTGACATAAGCTTTCCGTGTCTTAAAAACTCTTAATTCCTTTCAATTTGAAATTGATTATAATCCAGGAAATAGAAAGTAAGAACTGCGTTCTATGCGCATGCTCGACGCCAATTGTTATTTTTTCTTGATTCATCTTGCTTCCGACATCATCATTCCACATCACTAAATTTATAATGTCAATTTGTGATGAAGTTATCAAAATATATGGCATAAACTTTTATTAGCCACCTATATTATCCAGAAAGTAGATCAGACTGACCTAGTAATTATATGAATGGTAGCTTTTGCCCAGAGGTACTCACTCACCAAGTTTGAAGTCAATAGCTCTAAGTATGGCCAAACGTACCACAATGGTAATATAGTTTCTCATTGAGCCCAATACTAGAAAAAATGAATGAAGTCGGAGAGGTACAATGAATCCATTTTGTTTAAATCAATGATTCTTCATAATAGGATAAAACATCTTGACGGCGCACGCATACCCGAGTCATTGGCACCGACCTCATTTCTGATACGTGGTGGTCTCTGCAGAAAGTGAACCCAGGTGAAATTAAAGAGAGAACGAATGACTGACTGGTTTATGAGCAGCCAATCCGAACTCCCTTTGTTATCCTCCCCCCCCCCCCCGAAGTCCAAAGCACCACCTAATGATCTACTGTGTCCACACACACACAGTGACACATGTTGCAGACTCACACCAAGCAACGGCTTGAAACGCTTGAAATAAATACCGGTATGTCACAATTTTATGAGCTCAATCACAATGCGTGTACGGTGTTAGTATTGACAATGATGATGGTGACAATGAAGGTGATGATGAGGATGATAGTAAAGTTCTATCAATAGAGTGACAATGATGATGATAAGACCGAAGGAAGTGACAATGATGGTGATGACTATCGTACTATGATGATGAGTGACAATGATGGTGATGACAAAATCAGCATGATGAGAGTAACAATTATGGTTATAAAAATGTTACTTAATTTTCAGCCCAGATAATCTATCACAAAGTAGATTATCGATTCAACGAAATCGCTACAGATATCGCATTCTTGTCAATCTTAGGTCAATCACAAAGGCAATTTGTTGAATATTTTGGAAAAGGTTTGATTGGAAGGCATTGATGTCTAAGGCAGCAATGGCTTCCAATTAAATTATTTTCAAATTCTTCAACGGAATATAATTTTAGTTATTATGCATTGGACAGAAATTTTATTTTTATTTTATAGTGTACCTGTGAAAGTGTCAATGTAGATTGTAGTTTTATTATCACAGTGACACAGCAAAAGTGACAGCATGATAAAACATAAAGAAACAAGATGACAAACACCGCCCGAGGACATAACAAGCCAATGTCTGTCATATGCCTCGTAGATGATGATGATGATCTATGTTAGATGACACGCTCTCTTTGTCCGTTTTAATGACACAGCCTCTTTGTCCTTTTTAGCCACCCAAATCATCATCAACCAGATGTAGGGTATGGACTCTCCAATAGGCTAGGTACGGATTGACCAGTACGACGTGGTTATGGAATCATTACGACGTATAATGCCTGTATGGCCTTTTGTTGGTCAAAATATTTGAGTTTAAAACTAACCGCCACTTTTTCCGGTTAAGGAACTTTTGTGACTTGTGTCATGTAGATATGATGGATACATATATCTATACATCTTATGTATTCATAATAACATATTATACATATATACACATTTACACTTCTAGACAGTACAAGACGCATGAAAAACATACATGTCCACCTGTGCTTAAATCATGGAAACAAAATAGGCTATACATTCTACTAGGTACTGACAATCCCTGCCAGTTTCATATAAACGGTTGTACACAAGGGGATTCAAATACTGGATCTGAAGGCGACTTCTCCAGCAGATTTGCGTAAGCGGTTACACAGACTTCAGGTATGCTCAGCTACAAATGATTAACCAGGCGGGGCACCGTCGGGACAGCATCTGTCTTGAACATGCATATGGCTCCAGTATATCTATATTTTCAGTAATTGTAGTAAGACAAAGCGTAGCTAGCGACTTCCCAGGCTGTGTTTGCAGCGCTTCAAGTTTTCTGTTTGTAAACAATAATTAATTAGTTTTTGGTTTGTAATAATGAAGCATGGCCCTTGCATGTATGGAGGTTTTGTATTTGTCACTACAACAGCAACCATTGTCCTATCACAACTTGTAAGTTTTGACTAAAACTAAAACAAACGGTGCAAATTATTGTCTAGTTTCTGACACGCAGCCTATATATAGATACTTAGTAATTTAATGCGGCAGATATAACACAATATTAGCTCATATAGAAAAAACAATAACTCGTTTGTAATTTACTGACCAGTCTACGTTCTAAAGTCGCGCATTTCTGTCGTCCATGCCAGTTCAACTCGTTTGCTAGCGCATGTTCGAAATCTGGTAACGGTTCAAATTGGTATGATCTACGCCTAAATTTGGCACATCATCGCCATCTTCAGACCCGGAATCACTATTTCCCTCAGATATGAGTTCATACTCGTTCTAGTGAATGCTGCCTGGAAAATATTCCGAAAAATCTTCACGTTATTTGAGTAAATTTCCATTTTTATCGAGGAAAGAGAAGAGAAAGACAGGTCCCTCTGATAACGTCACATCCGCGTTTGATGCTAGTACTTCCGTTTCTATTTCGTTTTTGGGAGGGTACGAAACTGGTCACTTTCGACGAAGTATTTACAAAATTATCTGTGTCCTATGACAATATGATAATGTAATTTTTTTAGTCAGTATATGTTGCGCTATTTGCACGTATCAGAACACAAATCTCGCTGCGTATAGTACTTGGTCTTTAAAGCCCATGGAAAATGTAGACTGCAGAAAGTTGGGAATGAGACAGTTAACTAACATATTAACCTTATGTATTCAGTATTCTTATGTCCTATATTGTTGTTATATGTTATATGTAGGGGTTCACTGCCACATAGGCTCTGCCTTTGGTGGACTACCTGTTGTGAATCTGTAAATGTATATTCTATATCAAAATAAATAATCTTGAACTTGAACTTGACCATGCTTTTGGTACGAGTCGACTTGGCACGAGTTGGCGTTGGTACAAGTTGTCCTGAACCCAGCCTTACTGACTGTTTTCTCGATGTGTTCCTGTCATGGTCACTTTTTCTTAGTGGATGTAGGTGGGTTATATTATAGATGCTGTGTTGGTTTTTTGTTAAAACTAGATCTAAAAGATTTGAGGTTACCTTTTTGTTATCATAATTGTAACTGTTATATTTACGAAGAGAATACACCAAATCTGTATCTGTATCTGTACTAATACTGGGCAAAATTCATACTGGATATCACACCCAGGTGCACGTCTGGGTAAAGATGGTCACTCCATCTAAGGAATAAAAGCAGTTTATATACATATTTACAGTGATTGCGGAAGCTTAGATGGTCACCTCCAGGATGTAGCTCTTGAACGTGTCTACATCAGGTGCTGAGATGATGCTGTCAGCCAGGCCATTCCAGATCGACATAGTTCTTGGAATAAAAGAACTCTGGTATTGTTGGATGCTAGTCTGGATTATCTGCAGCTTTTGTGAGTGACTGCGCCTGGTGGTGGATATCGACGCTCTCTGAGGATGGTGTTCAGGTGGGATATGGCCATTTAGAATTTTGTACATGAATGTCACATTTGTTTTTCTTCTCTGTGTGAATGACTCCCATCCTAGGCTTGTGAGCATGCTGGTAACACTCTTTCTTGGATATTTGTAGACAGGTCGAGCTAGCACAATTCTTGCTGCTTTCCTCTGGACAGCCTCGATGGATTGATCTTTTGTTGGTGGTCCCAAACTGTAGAGCTGTATTCCAGTTTTGGCCTGACTAGTGTCTGGTAAGCCCCCTCCTTTACTGATTGAGGGCACCCACAAAGGTTTCTGTTGAGAAATCCAAGAACTCTTGTGAGCTGAGCTTGTGAAGTTGGAGATATGTTTGTTCCATTTTAGGCTACTGGCCAACTCCACCCCGAGGTATGGGTTTGATATGGTCTCTTTTAGGATCTGATCTTGCATTGTGTGGTGAGTACTGTAGCTGGATCTACGCTGGGTGACTTTCAGGATGCTGCATTCCGATACGTTGGACTCCATTTGCCACATGTCAGTCCATGACATAAGTGTGTCCAGGTCCTTTTGCAGAATCTGTTGGTCTTCACTGGTTTCGATGGCGCGGTAGAGAAGATAGTCATCTGTGAAGAGTCTGATTGTTGAGCTTATGTCGTCAGCAATATCATTGATGAAGACTAAGAAGCGAATCAGTCCTAATACTGAGCCTTGTGGTACACCAGACAGTACCGTTGTTGAGTTGGATGATTATCCATTAAGGATTACTCTTTGGCACCTGTCGGTGAGGAAGTCCTCGACCCAGTGAAGGATGTCTCCTTGTATGCCATAGTGGTGGAGTTTTGAGAGTAGTCATTTGTGTGGCACCTTATGAAACGCTTTGGCGAAGTCCAGCACTGTTACATCAACTTGTTTCCGTTGGTTTAGGTATTTGTTGAGGTCATCCATTGTGATGATAAGTTCAAGTTCAAGTTCAAGTTCAAGATTATTTATTTTGATATAGAATATACATTTACAGTTTCACAACAGGTAGTCCACCAAAGGCATAGCCTATGTGGCGGTGGACCCCTACATATAACATATAACACCAATATAGGACATGAGAATACTGAATACATAAGGTTAACATGTTATAGTCCTATATATATACATATAGTTAACTGTCTCGCTGCCAAACCTCTGCAGTCTACATTTTCCATGGAGCCTAACTCAGGGTATGCTGAGTACCTTTAAAACAATTTGACCGAACGTTGTCGGTGGCTAAGCCACAAGCAACTTTCAGTCACATTTTTTCTAAAATACTCAGCCAATCCAGAGTCATTGCCAATTGGAATTATTGTCCGCTGGGTTCCAGCAGTCCAACAGTTAATAGACGTATGACAATTTACATTTTTACAGGGAAAGACATGACAGAGGGATGTGTGCTTATCTTGCTTAAGTTAATAATTCTATATTACATATTCTTATTATCAATGATATCAGTGAAGCTCAAGTTCAAGTTCGAGATTATTTATTTTGATATAGAATATACATTTACAGTTTCACAACAGGTAGTCCACCAAAGGCAGAGCCTATGTGGAGGTGGACCCCTACATATAACATATAACAACAATATAGGACATGAGAATACTGAATACATAAGGTTAACATGTTATAGTCCTATATAAACATATAGTTAACTGTCTCGCTGCCAAGCCTCTGCAGTCTACATTTTCCATGGAGCCCAACTCAGGGTATGCTGAGTATCTCTAAAAAAATTTGACTGAACGTTGTCGGTGGCTAAGCCACAAGCAACTTTCAGTCAAATGTTTTCTAAAATACTCAGCCAATCCAGAGTCATTGCCAATTGGAATTATTGTCCGCTGGCTTCCAGCAGTCCAACAGGTAATAGACGTATGACAATTTACATTTTTACAGGGAAAGACATGACAGAGGGATGTGTGCTTATCTTGCTTAAGTTAATAATTCTGTATTAGATATTCTTATTATCAGTGACAAAGTATTAATTTTTTTTTTTTAGGCTGTGATGGTAGAGGTAGTTGTTTGGTAGTTACCATTATGACAGATATTATTATTATTATTATTATTATTATTATTATTATTATTATTATTATTATTATTATTATTATTTGTTCTGGTGACTGGGTGCAAGTATGAGAATAGCATGCCATGATGGTGAGTGTATTCCAGAGTCTAGTAGGTTTCTATAATCTTCTTTTTGATATTCTGCTTAAAGTACTGTAGCTTTATGATGTCTGTGCGTGTGCTTGTGTCTGTATTATTCCATAACTGAATTGCTTTGTATGAGGGTTTTTGTTGTGCTGCTTTTGTTTGGTGGTGTGTTGAATGGAGGTTATTTCTTGTTCTTGTGTTGTGAGGATGCAATTGTGTATTGAGCATAAAAATGTTATTATTAAGCTGAGCCTCACATGATCTTTTGGATTACTAAATTATTAAAATTTGTCAAAATCAAATCAAATCAAATCAGACCTTTTTGCAGCTCATTTTAACGCTTTTCTTCTGCCTCTCCTTCTGAAGAGTCTGATTCATGACCTACTTGCGTATTATGGAATCCGAGGAAGTGCACTCATCTGGTTTGAAAGTTACCTAAGTGACAGAACGCAATGTGTGCAGTTCAATGCAACTTGCTCTGAAAATAGGAGACTAACTTGCGGTGTCCCTCAGGGGTCCATCCTTGGCCCTCTGCTGTTGCTCTTGTATATGAACGATCTGCCTAACATATGCAAACATATGTCACTAATACTATTTGCTGATGACACCAATGCCTTTTGCTCTGATGAAGACATAGCTACATTATATAAAAATGTAAATAAGGAAATGGAAGAAATTACCAACTGGTTTTCACTAAATAAATTATCACTAAATGTGGATAAAACAAACTATATGTTATTTTCAAAATCTAGAGAATTAATAAATGAAGAGGTTCCAAAATTGTACATTAGCAATAAGGAAATTGAAGAGGCCCCTTATGCAAAGTTCCTAGGAGTATATTTAGATAAAAACTTGACCTGGGCCAAACAAATCGAAACAGTTACTGCAAAAGTAGCAAGAGGAATAGGTGTCATCCAAAGACTAAAACCATATATGACACAGGCCACGGTTAAAACACTGTACAGCACCTTGATCCTCCCGCACCTCACTTACTGCAACGCTGTTTGGACTAACACCTACAAAAACAGAATATCCAAAATTCAAAGTCTCCAAAAAAAAAGCATCAAACTATTTTCTAGGCCAGCAGAGGGCCAAAACATGTTCAAAGCAGAAAAATTGCTTAAGCTCACCGACATAGGAAAATCTCAAATGCTAACTATTGTCAAAAACTTCCACCACGACACTTTACCCAAATCTATAGCCCCCTTCTTTATAAACAATATTAACATCCACCAACATAACACTAGAAGCAGACATAAACTACATGAGCAATACACACGGACAGACATAGGAAAACACTGAATATCATTTGCAGCCACTAAACTATGGAACAACATAAAACAGGAAACACGTGAGAAAATTCTATCAACAAAATTCTGCAAGAAAACAATAAAAAACCACTTGATTAACACATACTAGTATTATCGAACTCATGCAGTACAGCTAAAAAATGGCCCGACTCGTCTACAAAACAAGGTAAAGAATGCTACTACTACTACTACTACTACTACTACTACTACTACTACTACTACTACTACTACTACTACTACTACTACTACTACTACTACTACTAGAATTATGACTAGATGACTCCACTTGCTATTATATCCAATAATAATTTCAATTACCATAGTAACAAACTACAGGACGAGCAGGAGAATGAGCACCCATCCCGTCCATCCCCATTCCCTTGTCCAAGGATGCTCCCCATTAGCCAGCATCCTGTAAACAGTATATCATCATTATAAGTAAAAGTACCCTCCCCCAAAAATATATAAATGTTTATTGTTGTATCTATAATCATAGACATCCATGTATATTATTGAACTTGACTATGTTCTGTGCTTGTTTGTTACGTAACTGTCTTGTCCTTATTTACTACCCATATGTATCGCTAAATAATAATAATAATAATAATAATAATAATAATAATAATAATAATAATAATAATAATAACCCAAGTGACTAACTCTTGCACACACCCTGTTACAGTATTATATGTTGGTTCGCGGACTGAGAGGCCCACTCCAGGAGTTTTTCTTTCCACTGTAATGACTGACAAGATAATTGAACCGGCTGTGAACTCTGGGGGGGGGGGGGGTGTTGGGAGGGTGCTGGGGTGTGGGAAGGGGTGGTCTCCTCTTGACCCGCGAATTGACATATTTTTCTCTTGAAATTTAAACTGTTTATGTGGATCAAGGGCCAAAGGGTTAATAAGGAAGTAGTAAATGTAATGTCTGAATTTATAATTGTTTGTGTAAGTACTGTCTTGTCTAATTTATATATACCTGTATATATGTGTGTAAGGTGTCCGCCATAACTATAGGCAATGCCTTGGGCAGACAACCTGGTATGATTTGTGAATTCGTTTACCTTGGAATTATTGAATAAATAATCTTGAATCTTGAATCTTGAACATTCACACGCTTCAATTCCGTTACCTATCTATAGAATCCGCGTTTCAGAGTCCACCATTAATCAATCCTTCATGACGTCATTACTAAATTATTAAAATTTTTGCGAATTTTCTGTGCATTTTTGTAAGAAGTCATGTCTTGAAACATTTATCTGCTCTTAATGTATAGTGTGCTTGATAGAGCATCTGTATAAACCGAAATTGTTTATTGTACTACACCTACATTGTCTAAATTGCAAAAGATACCAGTTTTCGTCATGCAATTTAAAGGAAATGATCAGAGAACTAACATATGCTCTTGGAAAAAAGCTTTATATAATAATCACCATATAGCCCCAGTAAAAAACAATTAAATCGGAATAATTAGAAAATTGGAGGTAAAGAAAAGACCATTCATACTCATTCTCGCGGGTTCCAGGCATATTCTCGAGGAAATCTGTTTTTGCTATAAATAAAAACCAGCTCCCCCTACTGTCTTTCCTGTGGCGATGCAGTAACCAGGAAGTCAAAGATGGTCGCAAACAACGTTTTTCCAAAAATGCCCTTATTAGTGAGTAAAATACACATTCAAAACCTAATTGGGCATACATTTTAGAGGCATGAAATTCTTATTTGATTAAAACATATCTGTGTTGAACATTCCAGAGTAGGTATATGGCCTACATAAACAAACAACTATGTTTTAAAAGGTCAAGCAAAACCGAATCCATCAGAACTGGTCAATAACAAGCCAGTGGTTTATGTCCTGTATTTTATGATGATGATGATGAAAATAGAAAGCTACAATGTACAAACACATGTCGATATTATAAGATATGTGTGTATACTCTACTTCCAAAACACATCACTAACTCACAAAAAACTAATATATTAAACCTCTATCTGACTGAAATACTTCGTCAGCTAATGCATTTATGTCAGCAACATTGACAAGTCGCGTGATCAGCGATTCTGCCTCACTGCTGAACGATTAAAGTGTATGGGAAAAATAAGGGTCACCATTTATAATAAGCTCAAAGTTGCTACGTCATTACATGTTATCATGTAATAATTTTAGGGGTTTCCCAATCACGCGTCTTATAAACAAACAATGGCTTGCCCTACTGTATATGGTATAAGAGAATCAAATTTGGACCGATTTTCAAAGAAATAATAGTGTCTTGTAGAAGATTGTTAACCTGGAAAGCAGTCTTGATATTTGTTTCTGTGTTTTGACTGTGTTGGTCCACCGTAGATAATGTTCTTTCTTTACCACGAGAATATGATCAGCCTTTGAAATATGACCATCTACCCTGGCGTTTTCCCGAGGTGATACAAAAACTTTCCTTTGCACAAAATTGGATTAGATTTTGTGGACAATTGGGGAAATAGGACTGACATTCAAATCCCAACAACATTTCAGTCAAAGAAGATGAATTTATTTTATTGTAATGACAATTGTCGTAATTACCGTGAGAATATGGAATACCATAATATGTCACTCGGGCGTGAAACAATTAGTGATGCAGCTGGACCTATGTGCTCTGGTGTACACTAAGCAAATAAATAATACCTGCTACAGCTGGTCATATATGCACAGTTATATTCACGTTAAGCTGATTAGCCACTACATCCTACAGGTAAAATATTGTCTAGTTGACTGAAAGCCGTTGTTTCCAGATTCAATCACATGAATTTCAAAATATTCAGTGGGCATCATATTGCAACCTTGGAAAGCATCAATGTATTTTGAAATCATTTTGACCGAAACTTGTTACGCCACCAGAAAAAGTGATTTTCAAATATAACGTTTTCAAAAGGATCAATAGTGAATTAGCAGTAGTGAGATAATCGCTCGACATCAGCGTCTATAGAGAATACTATTCATACCACTTACAAAACTATATTCAGGTGTGCTTTCATTATATTCAGGTAGGCCTATGCAGTATACCTGCGCACACAGTTGACACTCGGCGGAGTATGAAGCACCAGCGACACCACTAATTGGTTCCAAGTTAAGCACTCCTAGATTTAGTAAATGCTTTTTATCAAACAATCCTGATTCATTTCCATTTTTTACCGATGGTAGTTAATTTAATATTGTATAAAATTACCAATAAACATTATTTGTTATTTCACTTTTCCCGTCCTTTAATGGCATCTGTCGAAAACTTCAAATTACAGACCCAAGCCACGATATATGGAAAATATGTGTACCATAAAAATATTTGGTGTATTTTTTCTGCATAACCTATTGTTCGATTACACCAGCAATTTGCGTAGCTATTGCCAGTAGGTTATGCAAATAATATCATTGGATAATGGGTTTTGAAGGGTGTAAGCACATTTTCGCCGATATTAGTATAAGTGTAGGAATTTCATAAGCAAATGTTGTCGATTTGATAAAGTTGGGCATTCCATGAAAATATCAACTAAGCCATGAAAATTAAGTCTTGAAAAGTTAGTAAATTGCATATCAAATTGAAGTCCCTCTGGTTACATATTCTAAAGTTTGTTTTATGATTATGTCTGGTTACCCCATCCAAGAGGATCTTAAAAGAGGTAAACCACCACTTGTGTTTTATTCCTAAAAATAATGTAAAATTAAAAAACCCATCATATCAGCCCTCAAAATTTGGCGCGAACGATCGTTTCATTCGCGTGTCAGTTATGTGAAGTAAAATTACCGTGAACGAAAAAATGGTCGCGTAAGTGACAAAGCCCTATCTACAGTAGTTCTCTCTGATAGTCAAAAACACAAAAGTTTCAACAACTTTTTTATATGAAGCATGCTATTTACAACGGAATTGAACATTTTCAAACATCTAAAAGATCGATAACATCTGTCTGTCAAATTCTATAAATAAGCGACAGCACGCATGTGTCAGAGACAAACTTCCGTTGTATTTCCACTAGCATTACTACATAGGCCAGGAACTAGTCTCGCTACACGTTATGCATCAACAACGGACGGTTCAATTATAAACCGTTGCATGCATGTATGTGCAACCGTCGGCTGGCATGTTCCCGATGTATTATTTTATATACGCGATTGGATCCCGATATAACATAGGAAGACATGCATTGTTGAGTTAGTCTCACAGTATATTCTCCTTGAGTTTCAGTTGGCTTGTAGAGACAGCTGTTTAAGAATTTATTTGTTAAATTAAACTGTTACATTCATAGATTCTAGCTACTGTGTCAGTGTGTATTTGTCCATGACACACAATAATTCAGGCCTTGAAATTCGACGGGATTCTCGTAATATTCCCGAAATTGAAAAATATGGAAATTCAACTGGATTCTCGTAAATAAACACTTCCAAAAATGTAAACATTCCATTCTTACAGAACGCCACGATCCCGGTTACTAATATCAACAATAAAAATTATGTCACGAATCAGCCTAGAGGGGGGTCTGCTAATACACCGGTAATGAGAAATGTCTCGTGTGACTGCACAGTCGTAGTTAGTAGCAATCGATAATGCGCACTCGTAGTTTCTGATTGGCTCGCGGGATATCCGATTTCAATAGGCATGAATGAAAATTACTATCGTAGTAAAATTTTGATCACGTGCCTCGTTGTCATTCATAACAAATTAATCACATGATTTATTTCAACCAATCTCTGTGCGACTCTCGCGATTAATCTTGATGGCTAATGGCGAACGAAAAATCTAGTCACTGTGCCGTTTTTAAACGCAGTAAAGCAATATGTTAGCGGCCACTTTGACGGGTTATATGACCCAATATATTATTATTGGAAGGTTCTGACAGTAATACCACCTGATATTTAAGTGGTTCATTGCTTTGGAGCGACCGAGAAAACAGGACTATATGTCAGGAAAACCGGTGCGTAGTAACTCTTATTTTCAAGTAAATCGCATTTGCACTAAATTGTCAGTTTAAAGCGAACAAGTTAAGAAGTGTCAAGCTATCTACTAACTGCCTTAGAGCTGGTTACGCTTTTTATTGTGGCGGACTTGCGGGTTATTGTTTTATATTAGAAATGTACACTGCTTGTACAAGGACAAATATTTGGTAAAATATCTACCCGTCACAGGTACAATTTTATAAACATTTCAACCCCTGTTGTTTTGGGGCCAATTAAGACGGTAGTTCTTTGATACAGGTGGAATTCTTTACAAATTAAAGCATATTCTTTTAAATATTTTGAAAATAATATGACTGGAAGCCATTGCTTTCAAGGTGGTGGTGGGTGGGCTGGAGAGGGTTGCTCAACTAGGTAAGCCACAACAATGTAAGATATTCAATTCTTTGTTTTTGTAGTGGGGTTTGTGGGTGGGGTGGGAGGAGGGTGTTAAGATATTTATAAATATTGGGTCATTAGTCACTAATTATTATAGTGGGTCTGGAATTTTGAAAGATATGTTTGGAAAAAGTATGGAATTTTATTGTGCCCAAGGTGTATGAACCCTGAAATTGTTGCAAGCTGGAAAGATGTTACCAATGAGTGTTGTCATACAAATAATGATATTTTGGCAGAGAAAATGTACATTTGCAGACCAAAGGCTTCTTGGTCTGGAAATGGAACGAATGAATGGACATAAAACAAAAACTCAATCTGCTTTTTGACAAATTTACTTGAGAAATATTACAGTACTTATATCACAATGGATGAATCCACTTTTAGTTATTCCCCACCCATCTCTAGCTAAGCTATGCTCCAAGCTTTGTCCCAGAATCTCAATTTCATGGTAACTATACAGCTAACTTGGTGAATACTTTGAAACAAACTTGCCCTCAAAACAATCAGCAGAATGTTTATTAAATTGCAAAGACATACATTTAATACTTACTAACAGACTACTATGAGAGTTAGTATTGTCTGTCAATTATAATAGTGACTGGTGACATCAACCTATATGTGATGTAATTGATTATGAGGTCAATAGTTGAGTAACTAAACATATTTTATCTGTAAATTAGGTAATTGGTGGATAAGTCCATGCTGTAATCAATATGCTAATGAGAATTCAGCAACATGCACTTTAAATTCATTATTAACTTAATATACAGATGAAATATGTTCAGATAAAGCAGATTTGGATAAAAAATGGCGTAACCAATTTGCGCAGCCAATTAGTTACGTAAACTGATTTTGCGCAACCGAACAATTGGTTACGCAGACCTGAAAACACGGGACCCAAAAATGGGTCTCGCAAATATTTGAAATTTTGAGGGCTGCATATTAACTTAGGATCGTCTACTTTTGAATAATTAGCTGTCACAAATTTATATTTGTGATAATCTGTCTGATAATGTCAAAATTTGGATTGAACCATGCGGTTATTATGGCAAGAGAGCGTAATTTCTTTCAGCCCTTCGCAGCTGTCACATACGCAACCACTTTAATTTAAAAAATATGCTGTTTTACATATAGGCACATTTTTTAAATCAAACTTTCTTATGCAAAGCATGCCAATGATAATCTGCTAACAGGTAGAGTATCTAAACTAAAGCACTACATGTTGACTCCCAAATGCCTGTGCATATGTGATGACAGCAGTAGCGTATGTGACAACAGCAGTAGCGTATGTGACAACAGCAGTAGCGTATGTGACAACAGCAGTTGTGTATGTGACAACAGCAGTAGCGTATGTGACAACAGCAGTAGCGTATGTGACAACAGCAGTAGCGTATGTGACAACAGCAGTTGCGTATGTGACAACAGCAGTTGTGTATGTGACAACAGCAGTTGTGTATGTGACAACAGCAGTAGCGTATGTGACAACAGCAGTTGTGTATGTGACAACAGCAGTTGTGTATGTGACAACAGCAGTTGTGTATATGACAGCAGCAGTTGTGTATGTGACAACAGCAGTTGTGTATATGACAACAGCAGTTGTGTATGTGACAACAGCAGTTGTGTATATGACAACAGCAGTTGTGTATGTGACAACAGCAGTTGTGTATGTGACAACAGCAGTTGTGTATATGACAACAGCAGTTGTGTATGTGACAACAGCAGTTGTGTATGTGACAACAGCAGTTGTGTATGTGACCAACAGCAGTTGTGTAGGTGACAACAGCAGTTGTGTATGTGACAACAGCAGTTGCATATGTGACAACATAAATTTGGAAAAAAGATTACAGGCATAACTTGTTCCATTTTACACTACATTTTACATTACAATGAGATCTCCTTTCAGAGTTAGCTAACCAGTTTTAGCACATGTTAACAAACAGACGCAAAGAATTTAGAAACTCAATTAACTTTCTCTGTTTTTACACGATTTCCACATTGGAGCATACATATGTTAAGCTATCTGGGGTTTGAAGTTTATTATATGTCTTGATTGTATTTATCAGCATGTTGATGCCCTAGTTACTGATGCTAACTAAATTATTTTAATTTATGAGACACTGAATTCAACTAACACAAAGATCAAATTTATTCTCGTCTCAGAAGGTGGAATAAATTCTAACAAAACCTTCCTTGACCAGAGATGGGAGGATATCAAAATGCTCCAGGACACAAAGTGCCCATCAAGTTGTAGCCAGAGGTTCTTATTGGGAGCTCGTTCTGTAATGAAAACTTAACAGAGCACTCAGCTAGAATAGCTCTGCAGAAACATGTTTCTCCTTCGATCAATACTCACCATTCTGTTACTTCTGATATACAGCTGGCCCTGACAGCTGGCTCTAGGACTTAGAAAGCTTTACCGACTCCTTGGAACCGGGTACTCGGCTCCCAACTGCCGAGCACCTGTCTACCATAGAGCTCATTCTTGTTTGCATAGCAACAAGAGGAATACATGCTTTTGCAGTTGGAACGATCTTGAGAAATTAAATCTAAGTCTTTTTGTCTGTGGTTTATTGTGATAGCTAGTGCGTTTCTACAAGGATATTTGGATTAATATGGATACAGCCGATGATAACCAGGTTGTATATTTCCTTATTATTCCATAGTTAAAAGACTTAGGTCTCTAAAATTTTGTCTGTGTCGCATGTTCCAATTTCTAACCCCTAAGAAGATGGGACATGTGTTAACAACGAAATATGCCGGATGATCGCCTTCTTTAAACCCCAACAGGCGATCGGCAGATATGAAAATAGGTGTTTGCTACGGTATTTTTAACACGAATATCGGCTGACGTCGTTCTCCGTAAGATCCGAGCGGGTGACGTCACACCCGTGTTGCTCGGATGTTTATGTGAAGAAAATTTTTCATTAATTCGTGCATCTTATTCTAGGTGCTGCGTACTAAAATGGTACCAGAAAACTTTGGAATTCCAAGTTTTGCGTGTTATCACGATCGTTTTGCAATGATCGGTGGTTTCAAAATTCTTGATTAAGATGTGTGGTCTGCGGTTTTACCGTGTGCTACAGCAGTTTGTTTCATTTTGTTGTTTCTTCACATATAGTTTTGGCTTTCGTTAGGAGTATAATTTATATTGATTGGTAAATATACCCCGAATGCTATGCGATATGATTCCTGGTTCCGTGATACATCCTTGAGGATCAGTTTATGGGTGTATTTAGGCCCGCTTCGTTCTTGTCGTCATAATCAATGCGATCTTTGCTGTAACATTGTGGGGTGGGGTGCCGGAGGGTAACAGTTAATTTATGGTCAATATATTTGAGAATTAATTGTCTGCCTTCCATCTTTGTCTCGTTCCGCTTGCTTATTGTAGGTTTGTGCTTATTTATAGGCCAAGCCAGCCCCGCCATCATGTGACGAGTGCCACGAGTTCGTCCGGGTCCTGTTTAAGGATCATGTCTGCTTTCGGTGTATGTTGTGTAACCTTGACAATAGGTGTAATATATGTGCAGTGTGGTCCGTTGATATGATGATGAAGTTCCTTGCCCAGAAGGACGTGGCTGGGTCTGACGCGGGGTCAGGCAGACAGAAATTAAATTGTGGAGCGTCCGTTTCGACCCTTGGGGCCGCTCCACGTCTTCAGCTGGGGGTGGCGGAGATGGCACCGCCGGCGTGGTTTGGTCCGGCTATGCAGGACTTTCTGCATAGCGTTCTGCCCACGCTGGTGTCGTTCCTGCTGCCGAAAGTTGTTGGGTAGTCTCTCCCCATGCTTGGTTCGGACCCTCCCCTTGGACAGAGTTCTGGACTGGTCGCCGAGGGAGCCGTCTCGTACGGCCCCCTGGCAGTCCCGTCGGGCTCCAGCCTGATGGGTTCTGTCTCTCTGTGGCCACCTCTGGGTTGTCCAGTAGCGGTGGCCGGTCCGTCAGGCATGGGAGCCGTCCGCCAGGACGGCTCCACGGTTTCCTTGTCTAGTGACGACTGTTTGGGGTCTGAAGATGAGGAGGAGAGGTTGCTGCGGCCTGTGATGCCACGGGTGGAGAATATGGAGGTCGATTCCGTCCTGGACGGAACCGTCCTCCATCTGTCTGGCTTGGTGCAAGCCAGGGCAGTGGCAACGCCCGTGGTTGAGGCCAATCTGGTACCAGGCACCGGTCCCGTGATGGTTGGTTTGACGCCACCCGACATGGTGACGGGTGTGCCAGGCCAGGCGTAGTACTCGCCTATCTCGCCTGGTCCGGCGGTCAGACATGGGGTGCCGTTGGCGCCCGTGGCTGGCCACGGTTCCGTGTCTGCTATGGGTCCGCACAGTTTTCCGTGCGGGCCTACTCCATGGACTGGTGTGTTCCATGGGGTGGCGGCGGAACCATATGGTACCAGTGTTCCTGGCGTGTCAGCCGCGGCTCCTAGCCGGGAAGCCGTGGCTGGTAGGTCCGTGAACATGTCAACGGGTGACGTGTTCACAGGTGTGTCCTCGGAAATAGACTGGTCTGAGGCTCTGACTTGGCTAGCCAGGGTAGACCCGTCTGTGGTTTCGACCACGGCCGAGGAGGATACGCCCCGTCCATCGGTGGCATTGATCAGGACGGGGATCTTGCCCGCAGCCCGGATCCAGTCCGTTGGACTGGATCCACAGTTTATTGAGTTACTAGAGGCTATTTATAGTAAGCAACTCATGACCAAGGGCCAGCTCCCTGCGGCCTCCAGGGAGGTGCGGGCGAGGTATCGTATTCCACGGGGGGAATACGACAGGTATGGTGTTGTACCGTCTGTTGCCGAGGATGACCGATGGGTTCTGGGTGTCCAGAGTGCTGGAGCGGGTGGCCCCGCCCCGGCACTGGTGGACAAATCCCAGGGACACCACGAGGAAGTCCTGTCCCTTTGCGGCGAGGGCAGCCATGAGTGCTGTCAACCATTCTTATCGCCTTCTTCAGTCGGTGTGGGCTGAAGCGGAGGCGGGCCACCCTGTGCCACCTGTGACGCTTTCGTGCGTCAATGACGGCCTGGTTCTCTCTCTCGTTAAGAGAGGGGGAGCGGACCGCAAGCCGGACAACCCCGTTAGGCGTCGAGGCGTCTATAGTGGGTGGAAGGCTCATGCGTTTCGTCAAGGCTTGGCGAGGTGTGACATCAGACAGTCTGGTCCTGGGATGGTTATCCCAGGGATACATGCCGGAGTGGTGGGACTTTCCGCCACAGAATCTGTCTTTGGCACCTGTCTGGACACCCGTACCAAGGGAACCAGACAAGTTAGAAGCCATTCAAAACGAAGTGCCAGGTTTGCTTCTGAAGGGAGCAATAAAACCAGCAAACCAGAACACTCCAGGCTTCTATTCAAATATGTTCCTTGTTCCCAAGAGCACAGGGGGGTGGAGACCCGTACTCAATCTCAGGCCATTAAATTGGTTTATCCAGATGGAAACGCCGAGGTCGGTAATGGCAGGGTTGAGGAAGGGAATGTGGTGCGTGTCGATCGATCGGAAAGATGTATATTTCCACATTCCAATGAACAGGAGTTGTCACAGGTTTCTGAGATTTGCATTTCAGAATCAAGTATGGGAGTTTATTGTCCTCCCATTTGGCCTGTCGACAGCTCCAAGGGTTTTCACAAGAGTGGTCCTTGCGGTGACAGCGTTTCTCAGAAAAGAGAACGTGGCGCTACACACCTACATAGATGATTGGCTGATCAAGGCAGACATGGCAGCCAGGTTAGAGGTGGATATTGCTCTGACTCTGAAGTTACTTTCAGATCTAGGCTGGATAGTCAACAAGGAGAAATCCGAGTTGACACCCACTCAACATTTTGTTTATTTAGGGATGCGATTCGATCTCGAGGAGGGCAGGGTTTACCCGTCAGAGCCCAGAGTGGTGTCTCTGTTATCCATCCTCAAGAGTTTTCGATTGGGAAACCACATTCAGGCGAGGCGGTTTCTTCAGATGATGGGCATGATGGTCTCCATGGAGCAGGTGATCCTTACGCTGCTCTAATGCGAAGACCTATCCAGTTGTATCTGATGTCTCTGTGGAAACAGAGAACAGAACCCCTGTCAAAGCTGGTGCCAATAATGTCGCATCTTGTATGGTGGAAAAAGCGTCAGAATCTCCTAGTAGGGGTTTCGCTGCACGTACCCCACCCCCAGCTGTCCGTGTACACGGATGCATCGCTGGAGGGGTGGGGGGGCCTGCTTGGGAGAACACCATGTCTCGGGCACATGGACTCTCCAGGAGAGCCAGCTGCATATCAATATGTTGGAAATGATGGCAGTGGAACTGGCGTTGGAAGAGGTTCTTCCAATGATCAGGGGCAAGGTGATATCGATACGGTCAGACAATTCGACAGTAGTATCATACATAAATCGCCAAGGCGGGACCAAGTCACCCACACTGTGTATCAAAGTGTGGCACTTGATTCAATGGTGCAGGAATTACTCGGTTGTTTTGAAAGCAGCTCACATTCCTGGGCGATTGAACATTCTGGCGGATGCTTTGTCTCGCAGACAGAATTCTGCCAACGGAATGGTCCCTCAACCCTCCAGTTCTACGAAGGATCTTCGAGCATTGGGGCAAACCCAACATGGATTTGATCGCCACAAGGGAAAATGCGGAAATCATGACTTATGTCTCGCCGATTCCAGATCCAAATGCCGTCGATACAGACGCTCTGGCGATAAGCTGGAGGGGGATGCACGCTTACGCGTACCCACCCACCATTCTTCTGCCGAAGGTATTGGTGAAGATCAGAGAGGAAGCGTGCCTGGTCCTGCTAATAGCGCTGTATTGGCCCAGCAGGGCGTGGTTCACGGATCTAGATCTGCTGGTGGAAAACCCAGTGCAGTTACCCGAGATTCCGAACATAAGCTCCCAGGCCAAGGGACGCTTCCTACACGAGCGTCCCGAAATGTTCAAATTGACTGCGTGGATGTTATCAAACAACGTTCCACGTCGGAAGGTTTTTATCGACAAGCTGCTGATTTCATCGCGGCTGCGAGAAGGAGGTCAACCTTCAAGTCATATAACAACAAGGTTAACAGATTTGCAGACTGGTGTGAAGAAAAGGGTATTGATACCTTTCAATCCACTATTCAGCAAATAGCAGACTTTCTCTGTGAGCTGTTCTTTTCAGGACTAGCTCCCGTCACAATTGCTGGATACAAGTCAGCTTTGGCATCAGTTATCCCTTGTCTAGCCAACAGGGATAGTCCAGAGGTGGCCCAGTTAAATGTGATGGTGAAGGGAATAAGCAATCTCCGACCGAGACAACCGGTAGTCATTCCAGCCTGGAGTCTATCTTTAGTGCTTAATGTACTGGCGAAGCACCCTTTCGAACCGTTGCGTTCGGCTAGTCTAAATCATTTGACTCTAAAGGCAGTCCTTCTATTGGCAGCTTCCTCAGCTAGAAGGCACAGTGAGATCCATGCACTTTCAGCAGAGAGGGGCCGATTTATTGTCTCCGGAGAGGGTCTGCGTCTTCTGCCAAGAGCATAGTTTATGTCAAAGAATCAATCTTTGAGATATCCCGGCAAACCGATCAATATACCGAAACTAACAAGGTTTGATCATGATGCCAGTGTCTGGTGCCCGGTCCGTGCTTTGACTAAGTACAGGAAACGGACAGACTCGTTACGGTCGAACGATAGACATCTATGGATCTGCCATAAAAAGCCTTATGGCGCCGCATCCATGGATACTATCTCTCGTTGGGTAGTCGAATGCATTCAGACTACTCATGAGATGGCGACTGGGCACCAGGTGCAATGCGCAAGGGCACATGATGTTAGAGAATAGCCCCCTCGACCGCCCTTTACAGTGGTGTTCCGTTAGAGGACATCATGACCGTTGCACAATGGCACTGTGAGTCCTCATTCATGGATTACTATATGAGGGATGTGTCAGACTCAGCCAATCCACTCGCTTTAGCTGTTTTGAAACGATAGTTAAGCGACCACATGGCTCTTCTCCCTTTTTTGACTTTGGTAAGAAAGAATTAAGAAGCAGACATGGTCGAGTGAGAGGATGACAACCAGATTTTGTCACTGATGGCCGGACAAGTGAATGGTTGGAGGCGGTACGTCTGGGATCCATTTATCATGAGGTAATTCAAGATTGAGAGTTATTTGTATTATGTCTATATATCATGTTCATTCATCTTATATATTCATGCTCATTCCCTGGCTAATACATGTGTATATGCAAAGAGCAGTTAACCCTCTTGGCATATTTGTGTTTTCAGGCGAGATGCATGTTCATGAGTTCTCTCCCTTTTCTTAGGAGAAAAAGTGGGGGTGGGGGGGGGGGGGTGGCAGTGATGCGAATGTGATTCGGTTCCGTTAACTTGACGGTCCTTTTAGGTCTCCTTTAGTCAAGTTTTAAGTCTAGCTCTTTCTCCAAAGGGCAAAAGTAGCAGTTATGGCTTGCCCCTTCCCACCAGGTTACTGACCAAATCTGGTGTATATCAGAAGTAACAGAATGGTGAGTATTGATCGAAGGAGAATGAAGGAAATTTAAATTTCCCTTTCTCCGAGATCTAACAATACTCACCATTCTGTTACGGACCCAGCCTCCCAGCCCCACGGAGGCAAGCCATGGGTTTCTCTTGTTTGGTGGCTATGCAAAAAATATGAGCTCTGGTAGACGGGTGCTCGGCAGTTGGGAGCCGAGTACCCGGTTCCAAGGAGTCGGTAAAGCTTTCTAAGTCTATAGTCCTAGAGCCAGCTGTCAGGGCCAGCTGTATATCAGAAGTAACAGAATGGTGAGTATTTTTAGATCTCGGACAAAGGGAAATTTAAATTTCCTTCATTCTCCTGCAGAGCGATACATTTTGTTATAGCGCTCTGCTATTTCGCGAAACATGTTTGGAGGTGACTCACGAAAAACAAAACATGTTTTTTAATCTGTGATGTACATGTAATTGAACGGAAAACAATGTCATGCGTCACAGAGACATATTATGTCATAAGCGTTTCGTGCAAAGGATGCTTGGATAGTGTTTTCTTAGCAAACATTATCGTTCCATATAGAATAGTTTTGTTACAGAGCGATCTATTGAAACTATTTTTCGCACCTAAGGCTGGTCGAGGTCAAAAGCTATTCTGATGCAGACAACCCAAACACTTGATTTGAGATCAGGATTCATCATGTTCAAACCCTATCTGTGCCAGTCTTCCACAAGCTTCTGAGACGGTTGCAGAGCGATTTCAAATTGGGAAATATGTCTTGGCCCAGTTCGCTAGCAAAACGTCTGTCAAACAGTTTGTTGCTGAGAAATGATTTGCTATACATATACAGTACAGCTCAGAAATAACATAGAATGTTTCCAAATCAAAATGTAGTGTGGGATATTTCGGACTTAATTTGATTGGAAGCCATCGCTGTCTAAGGGCCATTGCTTCCTAAGGCAAAAAACGCACCCAATCAAATTAAGTCCAAAATATTTTACAGAAAATTTCTTATTTCATGTTCAAAACTAATATGTTTCTGTTTTTAACACATTCTATCTGTAACTTATTTATGAGCTGTACTGTAATTTTATATGTATATACACATACATGTATATATAATGTATATATAATGTATAGCAAATGATGCTGCAAATCATTGATATTTTCACTCTAGTCAATCACATATGCAACGAAGCTATGTTACTGTTGTTATTTTCTGAATTGATGATCAATAAAGTTGGTGGTATATTTGGATATGAGTACATGCATTATACTTCATTACAGTTCACAGACTCACCAATGAATTCAGCCATGTCAAATTTGTTAACTTGTGTGATATCACATACCATGTAAAATATGTCCTAGCTACACATATTTTGCATGAGTATCCATTTCTTCCATATCATTTGTTGAAGAAAGCATGGCCAGATATATTCATGGTAAAAAGTTAGATTGCAGAAAATGTTAAAGAATATCTGTTCAGATGTCACTTCCACAACCAATTGCCCATTCTAACAAACATTCACTAACTAAAAAATACACTAAAAATATACTTTAAAATAAAAATAAATCTTCAAATAAACTCACTGTTTATAACTATCCACTACCTGGTTTACATATGCAATCTGAGTACTGCGTCATGTGTTTTCGAGGGTGACATAATCTTGTAATTTCAACTCTAGCGGTCAATGTTTATGATCTGAGCAAAGGAAAGTCTGTCCCCAACAGTAATACCATAAATGCGTGTGATACAAACACAGAACTTAATTTATAGTTGTATGGTCTGAGTATCAGTTTCTAACAGGGTATGGACAGTTTTGCTGATTACATATGAATGTAAAACTTTTGTCAGGAAATGGCTTCTATTTAGTAATTAGCATTAAAATTTTTAATTCCTCCAAATAAATTTACTGTGTGTAAATACCCATTATCGGTTTTCAGAGTTAAACACAATCACAACCTCATTGGCTGATAGCTATCACATGACCTTGTTGATAGCAACCAAGACTTCTTTCCTTTTCCTACTTTGAAGCGGAAAGGTATTTAAAAAATTTTCAAAGACATTAAAAGTTATTTTTAACTTTTGGATTTGTTGTGGATAAGAAAGAAAAGCCAAGAGAACATTTAAGAATGTCGGACAAGCACAGAAAACCACCCAAGATAAGTGGTTGTAGGTCTTGGTGACTTAGTAATGATTTGTAAGATCAATTCTAATTTCGTGGTAGGCGCGTTACCAGTTTTGGTTCTTGCGCCCTGAGTGTATATAGACTATGTTATGTCTACTCTTTTGCTTCTTCTACTACCAGTAGCATGTATAAGCTACTGAATTGACATGCTTGTTGTACTTGAGCATGAATCTGTGTATCTCAATAACATACTCTCTCAAAGAGAAATCTAATAAGATTTATTAGAGATCGGTCGGATCTCTATTAGGCTTGCACGATTATCCGATATTATCGAAAATCGTGATTTGTTTTTCAGCCACGATTTTTTACGATGTGATTTAAAAAAAATTGAAATATCGCCAAAATTTTACTGTCATGCCGTATTCTGTCTATTTGTAGCATAGGTGTTATTACGGCAAGCTGTTCAATTTATTTCCAAACCAACCTCTCTGAGAAAGCGGTGGCCCGGGGCTCAGTTGGGCTCCGGTGCCAGTTGTCTTGCAAGATTCTCCATCTTCCATCTTTTTCTCTAGAGTTCTGAGGTCCTGGCTTTGGCCCGGGTGGGAACCGGTCCCAGTAGGGTCAGAATTTAATTTCATTTAAATTTTCCCGCTAATTTTGGCATTTTTTCTCATGTTTCCCTGGTCCTGAGCGGCTTAAGATTCGGGACCGGGTTTAGTGGAACCGCGCCCTGGTCCCTTTGTGGACCAGGGTTCGGCTCATTTCTTTGGATTGTGGTTCGGGCCTACTATCATCTTTTTTTGTTTCGAATATTAATTTTTCTTAGCTAGATACGTTATTTATTTTTTCAGTGGGATCTTTTTTCACATTATTACATATGTGCATATCATTATCTTATCTGGCAGTACTCTCTCTTGCGATATCTTAGTGGTTCAGGCTTCTTCCCTTTTTCTGCTTATTATCTCTCCTTGCCTTCTCACAATTTAAGTTATAGTACAGGTCATGAACACAGTTTGGACTAATACTGAGATAACTCAAGAAATATCTTAACTATCAAACATCCTAACTATTATCAGCCTAGCCCTAATTGGAATATTGAGGCTTTTTAGCCTTTATTCTTCATTTATATCTTTCTTTGTTCAGATATTATGTATCATACAATTATATCTTCCGTTGGTAGACTTTTTTATCCCGTTTGTTATTAGATCTTCTTGATTTATTTTTTATCTAGTCCTTTGGGATCCCATGTTGCACGGTTAATCAATTCTTATCCTCTCGGACTATTTCACAGTAGTCTTGTTCATCAATCATTGGGGAGGGATCAGGTCGGTGTCTCTTCCAAGAGTCCTTGATAATGCTTCTCTGGTGCAGACCCCGCAACATTTCTCTCTGTGCAGCCCACGGCCCAGGCAAGTTAAAATTTTTGGCCGACCAATTATCTCGTCCTTCCGGGATCCCAGAAGTGGAATAGGAATTGGAAGAGGCTGTAGTAAAGTCAATTCTTCTTCAGTTCGGTCGTCCTCACATAGATCTCTTGGCTACTCTCAAGAACCAAAAGATATCCATCTTCATATCTCCCTTTCTGGAAGAGATGGCCCTTTCAGTTGACTCTCCAGCCCAATCTTGGGACATCATGTTCGCTTATGCTTTTCTCCCATTGATTCTCATTCCTCTGGTCCTGAGAAAGATCCGGCTACATCTTTGTGTGGTCCGATTATTAGCTCCATTTTGGCCGACAAAGTCTTGGTTTCCGGATCTCCTGGACATTCTTGTAGATCTCCATTTTCTATTACCTGTTTCCAACAATCTCTTGTCCCAGAACAGAGGCAAGATTCTCTATCAGAACCCAGTAATCTTTCGCATTTCAGCCTGGAAGCGGTCGAGTTGCCCCCCCCCCTCCCTTCGTCAATCTTTTCAGTCAGATCTTAAGAACTTTTGAAAACCTATCAGAGCTTCCACTCGAAACATTTATGAGGCTCGATATGAGTTTTTTAAGAAATGGTGTTCAAACCGTTCTATCTTGCCCTCTGTGATTCAAGTCACAGATTTTTTGGTTTGCCTTTTTGATCATTAAAAGCTCTCAGTTAGCACTGTCAGATCCTATCGGTTTGGATTGAACTCTCGTCAGATGCCTTATTGACCCTGCGGTCCAAGTGCAAAATCTTTTCATGATCTCATTAAAGGTATGGGTAATTATCTTCAACCCTTTAAGAAACCCATTCCTTCTTGGAACCTTTCTCTTGTACTACAGGTTCTTGCTGGGAAACATTTTGAACCCTTAGGTTCTGTTGGTTTAAATCATCTCTCTCAAAGCAGTCTTTTTATTAGCAGTAGCATCAGCTAGCCGTCTCGCGGAAATTCAGGCCTTATCTGTTGAATTGGATAGATTTCAAATTACAGGTAATAGCATTATTCTCTATCCGAGGGCTGAATTTCTGTACAAACTCAATCAGCCAAATTCTTGGATTAACCCATTATAATTCATAAACTTTCTTCATTATCGTCAGATCAGATGACTCTGTCTGGTGTCCTGTTAGGGCTCTTAATGTTTACAAACTTTGTACTGCCTCCAAATGATCAGATGATAGACATCTTTGGGTTACATTTGCAGAAGGCATTGATCGTCCTGCCTCTACTACTTTTCATGTTGGATCATTGATACCATCAAAATTTGCCATGAATTATCTTCCCCTGTCTTCATAGGGTCGTTTGATAACCCAATTTTCTTCTCTTATCCTTACTTCTGTACCCTTTCTGTTAGGGTTACTTTTGATAGTAATTCTGAGGAATTACTGTCATTTGTAATATCTTTCTCTATTTGTTATTACTAATGTCGTATTCATTCTTTCTATTTTTTACATCAATTTTACTAAAAAATTTGCAACCATCCGGGCTTTGTTCAATGTTGAAATATGTATTTGAGCTATAGTAATGCAAGGAGGTAGGTTGTAATGTAGTAACAATGACCTGACAACCCGAAGGGTTTGGTCTTATGTTTTACTAATTACATATATACGTCCTTGCATGACGGCCCATCTCAAGCCTCCCCTCTGTCAAATTTTTTTTTGGGGGAGGGGGCTTGAGGCTTCATTTAAATGGTCATATCTTGTTAGAATAGTCATATTCAGGAAAAATATTCATTGTATTCTTCAGCCTTTGGGTTATACCCAGATATGTCAGAATTCAACATATATGGGTATTTCTGAAAGAAATTTCCCGTCATATAATGTAGAGAAATTAGGTTAATTTCTAATTTCAGCTTTAGTCAGATATTCAGAGTCAAGTTGTGATAGGATCATCTGCCTCTTCATGGATCTGCCTCAAGCTGGATTATATGACTGTATTCATCAAAGGAATGAAGTCTTGGTTGCTATCAACAAGGTCATGTGATAGCTATCAGCCAATGAGGTTGTCATTGTGCTTAATGACCTACTCAGTGGCACTGGGTATTGGATTGGAGTCTAACCGTTACCCAGCCACGCCAATTATTCTTAAATCTTTATCATCTTTTTTGCCGACAGACAAGTTCAGGTGTCCTGTCAGGGCCTTCAAAGTCTATAAACGTCGTACCAATTTTAAAAGATCTTATTCTTCGCACTTATGGGTCCCGTATGTGGAGGAGTAGCTAGACCAGTTTTTAATGCCATGGTTGCCAGATGGATCTGTGAGACCATTAAATTATGCTATGAGATTGCCTCCCCAGATGAGATCAATTTAGCCCATGTCAAGGCTCTCGACCTTCATGGTATGGCTACCTCCTTCGCTCTTTTCGCCGGCTCATCATTGAACGACGTCATGCAGGTCGCAGGTTGGAAATCTGAATCGACTTTTACCTCTTTCTATTTAAAGGATCAGAGCCCAGCGGCCTCCTTTTTTTAGAAATATAATGACTAACAAAACTAACCAAAGACCATTTACCAAGCACATCCCACCAATTTCGCTAGTCTGTATGTCTGTCAGAAATGGTGAGAATATTCTCTTGTTTTGTGTATTTCATTGAGTTGACAATTTTCCTTGTTTGATAATCACTGTGTGATTGTTATGGATGTACTATTATGTTATTTTATTAACATTTGGATATGGTCTGTTTAACTTTTATCCTTGTTTTATGATTCTCAAATCTCTACCCACCAAGGGTTATTAAGTAGGGAACTGACCAATTCTATGGGTTTAGCAAGTAGTGATTGAACGGTGTAAATGTTTTTGTGGTGTAATAACAACCCCCAACAGACCCCCCATTGTGGGATGGTCTGTAGTTTTATTAACCACTATAAAACATACTTACCGTTCAATCACTACGACCCGGTCCCAGCCACCATGGTATGGGAATGATTTGAGAATCAGTTTATTGTGTATCGCAAATATTTGGAAAAGTGTATCTGTTTCCTATTTGGGCTGCTCTGCGCATGCGCGGTCATGTGTAGTGACAGGTGCACAGAGGAGTGAGTATAGACTGGTGCCAGTCTCTATTAGGCCATATGCTGGGAGTATACTCTACCAGTAGCCTGGTCGAGGGTGTGATGAAGTGGTATAGGCATATGGAGGCATGTAAGCAAGTATAAAAATCTTATTCTGGTGGCTAAATGCAGAGTAATTGATTTAGCAAGTAGTGATTGAACGGTAAGTATGTTTTATAGTGGTTAATAAAACTATAGACCATCCCACAGGGGGTGGGGGGGGGGGTGGTCTGTTGGGGGGGGGGGGGGTTGTTATTACACCACAAAAACCGTTATATAGTATACAGTAGCCTCTAGCAGACCCTGCAGGTACAGTATACAGTAGCTTCTAGCAGGCCCTGTGGGTACAGTATACAGTAGGCTCTAGCAGGCCCTGCAGGTACAGTGTACAGTAGCCTCTAGCAGGCCCTGCAGGTACAGTGTACAGTAGCCTCTAGCAGGCCCCGTGGGTACAGTATACAGTAGCCTCTAGCAGACCCTGCAGGTACAGTATACAGTAGCCTCTAGCAGACCCTGCAGGTACAGTATACAGTAGCGTCTAGCAGATCCTGGAGGTACAGTATACAGTAGCCTCTAGCAGGCCCTGTGGGTACAGTATACAGTAGCCTCTAGCAGGCCCAGCAGGTACAGTATACAGTATCCTCTAGCAGGCCCTGCAGGTACAGTATACAGTAGCCTCTAGCAGGCCATGCAGGTACTGTATACAGTAGCCTCTAGCAGACCCTGCAGGTACAGTATACAGTACCCTCTAGCAGGCCCTGCAGGTACAGTATACAGTAGCCTCTAGCAGACCCTGCAGGCACAGTATACAGTAGCCTCTAGCAGACCCTGCAGATACAGTATGCAGTAGCCTCTAGCAGGCCCTGCAGGTACAGTATACAGTAGCCTCTAGCAGGCCCAGCAGGTACAGTATGCAGTAGCCTCTAGAAGACCTTGCAGGTATTGTATACAGTAGCCTCTAGCAGGCCCTGCAGATACAGTATACAGTAGGCTCTAGCAGGCCCTGCAGGTACAGTATGCAGTAGCCTCGAGCAGGCCCTGCAGATACAGTATACAGTAGCCTCTAGCAGACCCTGCAGGTACAGTATACAGTACCCTCTAGCAGGCCCTGCAGGTACAGTATACAGTAGCCTCTAGCAGGCCCAGCAGGTACAGTATATAGTAGCCTCTAGCAGGCCCTGCAGGCCCGGCATGCAGTAGCCTCTAGCAGGCCCGGCAGGTACAGTATACAGGAGCCTCTAGCAGACCCTGCATGTACAGTATACAGTAGCCTCTAGCAGACCCTGCCGATACAGTGTACAGTAGTCTCTAGTAGCCCCTACAGGTACAGTATACAGTAGCCTCTAGCAGGCCCTGCAGATACCGTATACAGTAGGCTCTAGCAGGCCCTGCAGATACAGTATACAGTAGGCTCTAGCAGGCCCTGCAGGTACAGTATACAGTAGCCTCTTGCAGGTACAGTATACAGTAGCCTCTAGCAGGCCCTGCAGGTGCAGTATACAGTAGCCTCTAGCAGGCCCTGTGGGTACAGTATACAGTAGCCTCTAGCAGGCCCAGCAGGTACAGTATACAGTAGGCTCTAGCAGACCCTGCAGGTACAGTATACAGTAGCCTCTAGCAGACGCTGCAGGTACAGTATACAGTAACCTCTAGCAGACCCTGCAGGTACAGTATACAGTAGCCTCTAGCAGACCCTGCAGGTACAGTATACAGTAGCCTCTAGCAGACTCTGCAGGTACAGTATACAGTAGCCTCTAGCAGGCCCTGTGGGTACAGTATACGGTAGCCTCTAGCAGGCCCTGCAGGTACAGTATACAGTAGGCTCTAGCAGGCCCTGCAGGTACAGTATACAGTAGCCTCTAGCAGATGCTGCAGGTACAGTATACAGTAGCCTCTAGCAGACCCTGCAGGTACAGTATACAGTAGCCTCTAGCAGACTCTGCAGGTACAGTATACAGTAGCCTCTAGCAGGCCCTGTGGGTACAGTATACAGTAGCCTCTAGCAGGCCCAGCAGGTACAGTATACAGTAGCCTCTAGCAGACCCTGCAGGTACAGTATACAGTAGCGTCTAGCAGTCCTGCAGATACAGTATACAGTAGGCTCTAGCAGGCCCTGCAGGTACAGTATACAGTAGCCTCTAGCAGGCACTGCAGGTACAGTATACAGTAGCCTCTAGCAGACCCTCCAGGTACAGTATACAGTAGCCTCTAGCAGGCCCTGCAGGTACCATATACAATAGGCTCTAGCAGGCCCTGCAGATACAGTATATAGTAGGCTCTAGCAGGCCCTGCAGATACAGTATACAGTAGGCTCTAGCAGGCCCTGCAGGTACAATATACAGTAGCCTCTAGCAGGCCCTGCAGGTACCATATACAGTAGCCTCTAGCAGGCCCTGCAGATACAGTATATAGTAGGCTCTAGCAGGCGCTGCAGGTACAATATACAGTAGCCTCTAGCAGGCCCTGCAGGTACCATATACAGTAGGCTCTAGCAGGCCCTGCAGATACAGTATATAGTAGGCTCTAGCAGGCCCTGCAGATACAGTATACAGTAGGCTCTAGCAGGCCCTGCAGGTACAATATACAGTAGCCTCTAGCAGGCCCTGCAGGTACCATATACAGTAGCCTCTAGCAGGCCCTGCAGATACAGTATACAGTAGCCTCTAAAAGGCCCTGTGGGTACAGTATACAGTAGCCTCTAGCAGGCCCTGTGGGTACAGTATACAGTAGCCTCTAGCAGGCCCTCCAGGTACAGTATACAGTAGCCTCTAGCAGGCCCAGCAGGTACAGTATACAGTAGCCTCTAGCAGACCCTGCAGGTACAGTATACAGTAGCCTCTAGCAGACCCTGCAGGTACAGTATACAGTAGCCTCTAGCAGGCCCTGTGGGTACAGTATACAGTAGCCTCTAGCAGGCCCTGTGGGTACAGTATACAGTAGCCTCTAGCAGACCCTGCAGGTACAGTATACAGTAGCCTCTAGCAGGACCTGCAGGTACAGTATACAGTAGCCTCTAGCAGGCCCTGTGGGTACAGTATACAGTAGCCTCTAGCAGGCCCTGCAGGTACAGTATACAGTAGCCTCTAGCAGGACCTGCAGGTACAGTATACAGTAGCCTCTAGCAGGACCTGCAGGTACAGTATACAGTAGCCTCTAGCAGGACCTGCAGATACAGTATACAGTAGCCTCTAGCAGGACCTGCAGATACAGTATACAGTAGCCTCTAGCAGGACCTGCAGATACAGTATACAGTAGCCTCTAACAGGACCTGCAGATACAGTAGCCTCTAGCAGGACCTGCAGATACAGTAGCCTCTAGCAGGACCTGCAGATACAGTAGCCTCTAGCAGGACCTGCAGATACAGTAGCCTCTAGCAGGACCTGCAGATACAGTAGCCTCTAGCAGGACCTGCAGATACAGTAGCCTTTGTGGTTCAGTCTTAAAGCTATTATATCCTTATGTCTTCCTCATTGGGCATTAGTCTGCATTACCATGGGTATCTTGTTCTGACAAGTACTTATCCTTTTCAACATGAGACTATCTCCATCATAATAGACATAATAGATGTGCCCTTGTATCGCCATAGCTTTATTAGTCCCCTACCGACTTTTTCATTCTCCTTCACCATATATAACTGAAACTTGGTTTATTGCTTGGTTCTGAGAAGTTACAGATCAAGTTCGAGTTTCAGCTGCATCTGTCAATTTTAAATGGAGTTTTTGACTGTCAATCTCTAAAGATTGTTATCACCAGGTCGGGGACATGTATTGCGAAGCAATACTTACAGAATGCTTGTTACTTCCTTTAACTCCAACCCAATGATGGGCATCGCTGATCTTCTCTTGATAGAGCAATCTAAATGTTGTGTGCCAGGCAACTAAATGTCATCCATAGAGGCTTCAGTGACCGAAATGACATGTGATATGCGGAAAAATGTCATCCCTATTGTGACATTGATCCAATTAACGTATCCAGTCTTTCAGTCAAGTATATGACATCATAATCAATTACATCATTTGTATGCTGACATTACAGTCCAATACATCATGAATGGCATATATCTAAGTCTGTCATAAATACTTAGTTTACTCCTTTAAGTTGAACAAATTGTATGTCTACTATTTAAAGCACATTCTGTTGAATATAGGCAGCAACAGCACCCAGTCAAATTAGTTAAAAAATATTCAACAGCTTACGTCTACATAGCGAAAGCTTGATTTATCCCATTGTCATGCAGTGTGTAGCAGAATGTTACCGATACTTCGATGGTAGGGCTCGACATGCAGGCCATGGCCTTTCTAGTTTCCTCAAATTTGTTAAAGAAAATTGATATTTTCTCATAGAATATGTCCATTTGCAGATCAAGAGATTATTCTTGAAAATTTACCACTTGAGTGATGGGCTCAGTTATTGAGCCAGTCATTGCAGTGGGAAAATTTTCAAAAAATAGTTCTTGGTAAATTGGTCAGAAAATGGATATTTCTAAAGTCCATGACTGAAGCCATTTTTGACCAGCTTAACCATCAACCCTTTAACTTTTGAATTTGTTCAAGAAAATAAAAAATTTTCATAGAAAATGTTCATTTGCAGAGCAAGAGACTATTTTTGAAAATTTACCACTGGAATAACTGGCTCGGTTATCGAGCCAGTCATTCCAGTGGTAAATTTTCAAAAATAGTCTTCTCTTTGTCTGCAAATGGATATTTCTCAAGACCTGTAGAGGCCGTTTTTGGCTGATATGAGTGTTAAAGGGTTAAAGAGTAGTATTTTGTTTGTTTTTAGGTGTAAATATGCTAACCTTGGAGTCTTATTGAACATTCAAGCTCTGAATGTGTCTTGATTGACACTATGAGTGTCGGGAGCAGTTTCGTCATCCCAGTCGTGCTCTGGGGCAGAAAAGCACCCACTCACTGCGTGTCAGCAGTCTTGATGACCGCTGACCTGCGCAATATCATCACTGGCTGTTACGATGGACAGATTTGCATATGGGATGTCACACCGGATTGGCAGGTAGGTTGTTGTCAAAGATTTGCTTTCTGTGGAAGATCTGACGTCTACGTTAAATATTAACCAATGTATTAGTCAATTTTGAAATTACCAGTCTACATCGTTGGTCCCTATGGGATCTGGCATGTGGGGTGGGTGTATCCTGTACTTCACTTGTTCTTTTCTAACATAGGTTTTTGTCGAGATCCTCAGGGTATGAGGAAGAACATGTATAATTTTAAAGGCGCATCTGTAACCGGGACTGAGAGTATAAAAGCAAGTGCAGAACAGAGCACTGACATTTGGATTTGGATCCAACTGATCCAGCGTAAGAAGACCACAAGAAGAAGAGTCCCTGACCAGTTGAACTATTCATTCGTCTTGTTTCCTGTACTCAGATGCTCTATACTGGTTGATGGCAGTAAACGCATCACTATTTGCATGCAGACCGAGCGAAACTCTTGACTAATCTGTTGAAGGAGACAATCCGAATAAATTCGGAGATAAACACACATCCCATGCATTATGGACTTTCACACTCAAAGCCATAAGGCAAAGGAAATCGTCAAAATGAATCAGGAATTGCTAGAAAGCAGTCCCAAGTGTACAAATGCACTGCTTACACCACCAATGTTTGGCTACAGAAAGAATCACATTTTCTAAAACAGACTTGTCATGACCAAACTTGAGTTTCCCGCCACTACGGGGTTCCAAGGAAACCCTTTTCAAAACCCTATCTATCTATTCACCAGAGAAAAGACATGGGGCGATTACATTGCAAAAGTAATATATTACAATTACTATTACTTTGCAAAAGTAATATATTATATTACAATTACAATTACTCATCTTTGCAAAATTTAATATATTACAATTACAATTACTTTGCAAAGTAATATATTACAATTACAATTACTTTTTTCCAATGTGCGTGTGTGGTGAATAAATAAACAAACAATCATATTTTATTTTGAAATCAACAAACCTCTTATTATTTCATAATCAAAATATATGTATATATAATATATAGCAGCTTAGAGCACTAGCAAAACAAAAGATGAATTATGCTTACATATTAGCCCTTTAACACACAAGTAGGCCTAAAACGATTTTTGAAAATTGACCGCTGTTATACTCGGTTACATTACATTGCAATATAGTGAATCCGAAAGCTACCGAATGTCACAAAAAGAAAATCATTAAATCACTACGGGCGTTTTATTTCGGCGAAAAGCCAATGAGATATCGGTACATGTTACAGCTTTAGGGGCGCATAGTATTTCATAAGTAGCCCTGTTCAAACTAGTCTTTTTTCGTGTAGAGCACCGATGGGGATATTGAGATAGCGGACACAAATCTGCTAATTTGTGCGTCATATTATCAATAAAAACCACACCATCTGCATGTTTTAATAAAAAACTGTGTACATTAGTCGAGCATTGGTACGCATAAGCTATATTTTGACATCTTTAATCCATAATTTTGCGTTTATTCGCTGTCTGTTCATCGCGAACACAGGTGACGCGTAGAAGTGATAATGAAGTTGCTTACGGACAATTTTCACTATGATTAACCTATGTCAAATCTCGCCAGTCGGCATGTTTCACTGCACTGGATGTTTATAAAAGTTAAATGCGAAACAAACTGATGCTTACAATTCTTGCACTAGATGCAAAACGTTCAGGGGCGCAAAACATTCAGGGGCGCATCGTTACATTAATTCTCAGCCGGGAATCATGATTTTGTGTTTCGTAATATTTATAATTTTGATTTTTAATATCGTGTCCCGCTGTCTTTTTTAGGAAAACGTTCTCATATTTACCGTTGCGCCTTCTTGGAAATGTAATGTACCGCTAAGTTTGATAATGATTGGACCCTGGGTAGTTGGAGCCATGGAGTTGGTATGTATGCCGGGTATTACGCAATGCACATATGAATCTTTTAAACGCATTTAAAATTTGGCGTCTGTCCCGTTTTGCTTTTAACAACGCGTTTGGCACTATCTCTGGGGGACATCAAACAAGTTCAAACTTGCTTATTTACGCATTTAATGCTCATTCTCAATGCATATATTTATTATTTTAAATGCATCAAAAAAATTAACTAGATGCGTTGTGAATGCATTGTGTTTTTAAAATCGATGCTTTGGAAATGGGCCTTCAACGCATCATGCACGCATTTCAGACCAGTTCGTAAGTTAAGTTATCTCTGAACTGTACTGTACCTTATCTGGAATCATTGTGTCTTTCTTTAGCTAGCTATGTGTGAAAGTGAGTCCATTTAAATATACAATGAAGTCCAACAGATTGAAAGGTTCTTGTTATGAGTTTGTTTATTGTGTTTTACTGAAATAATCATATATACATGTACATTATAGGGTTTTTTAAATTGTAATTGAAAATGTAATATGATAATTACAATTTTTATTACTCTAATTTCTGAATGTAATATATTACAATTATATTACTTATTACTTTTTCAACCCCTCAATTACTTATTACACTCAATTACATGAAAAAATGTAATAAATTACATTTTATTACAATTACAAATTACAATTACCCCATGTCTGCCAGGGAACGAAGTTTTTTTCTGTCACAAAATGGGTAGTAAACGTGAATTCACTAACATTGAATTCACTAACATTCACATGTGCCTAAAATACAGATGTACGGTCAAGACATATTGTGACACAGCAATGTCATATACCTACTAACATGCACATAATGCCACTAACAGTTTGTGGAGGAAACCAAACGTGAATTCCACATATGGGCGGAAGAATATCGAAGGGATATTAAAAACACAAAGATACTCCGGTTGCTCAACATTTTAATTTGCCCAGTTATAGTGGACAGAACGTGTCCTTTAAAATTATACATGTTCTTCCTCATACCCTGAGGATCTCAACAAAAACCTATGTTGGAAAAGAACAAGTGAAGTACAGGATACACCCACCCCACATGCCAGATCCCATAGGGACCAACGATGTAGATTGGTGATTCCAAAATCTGAGTTGCTTTTATGCTAGTTAGAATCACCAAACTCCCTGTCATGGCAACCCTTCTATGACGTCTTAATAAACATCATCAAATGATGTCACACTGACTATTACGTCCGCTCCTTTTACGTCAATTGAAATCAGTTATCCAAAATTGTATGACTTACCTGTATAGGTATCTACAAGTGCCGCCATTAAACACACAGTTTGCCCAATGCATAAGGCTAAGCAGACATATTTGAATCATACACATTTGATCTGAATTGCTCTTAATGGACAACTAAATCCATTTTCATTTCTCTAATGAGTATAACTAAACAAAGTACGAAACGCCATAAATCTGAATCACTCCACTTACGGTTATTCTATAACAATAGAAACCTATGTCCACCAAATGCGAATTATACAACCAAACCTCGCAATATTGGGATTCCTCAAGCCACACGAATGTTGTCTCTGTCAGATTGACAACTAATCAACACAGAAAAATTTCGGGTTACATTTGTAGTTTTTGATGGTTACACTAGCCCTCACAAACAGCAATCAAAACTTTAATGGTGCATCAAAAGGTATCTAACGGTTACCCTAATCCAACAATCAAAAAATCTGGTTACAAAAAGCACAATTCCGGTTACAAAATGAAATTTCTGGTTACAAATTCAACATTTCCAGTTACAAACTAGAAAATCTGGTTACACGTAACTGGATTTTCGTCATTGGGGTTACACCCAAGGTCCAAGGAGCAACTGTAACTGGGACCAAGAGTATAAAAGCGAGTGCAGAACAGAGCACTGACATTCGGATTTGGATCCAACTGATCCAGCGTAAGAAAACCACAAGAAGAAGAGTTCCTGACCAGTTGATCTATTTAAAAATTTTTACTTACGAGCCAATTATTCCAGTGCTAAATTTGTAAAAATAATCTCTTGGTCTGCAAATAGACATTTTTTCGGAGAAAATTAAAATTGAAGGATGAAATAAATGTCTTGAGCATGCTTACACTCATTCGCCAGCAGTGAACCATTTAACCATACAATTCAAGAGTTTTAATTTTCTCATAGAAAATGTTCATTTACAGACCAAGAGAAGATTATTTTTGAAAATTTATCACCAGTTATCAAGCTAGTCATTCCAGTATTAATTTTTCAAAGGTTAATCATCTTTAGATCTGCAAATGAGCATTTTCCAGACGAGTGCAGAATGTGTTTTTGGCCAGCTTGAGTGTTAACTCTTTCACGCTAGATGATGATGAGTGACTGCTCTCTGGTTCTCATCAATCACCAAACATGTAGCCAATCTAACTTTATATTACATTAGCCAGATCTCTGTCTTGATAGCATTTAATCGATCATTCTCTAATGGAAGTGAATCTGTCAGTCAAGTATATGACATCATAATCAAGTATGTCACATGTAGACTGATGTCACAATCAAAAGCTGTAATTAGTAACATAGCTAAGTCAGTCAGGAACTGTGAAAAGTCTGTCATGTGTACAAATTGTATGTCTTTTCTACTTAACCCTTTAATGGTCAAGCCGGCCAATACCAGTCTCTAATGGTCTTGAGCAATGTCCATTTGCAGGACAAGAGAAGACAATTTTTGAAAATTTCTCACTGGAATGCCTGGCTCGATAACCGAGACAGTCATTTCTACTTCGAATAATACTTACCAGATGTATTATTATGATAATGTCTATTATCTAGTCTAGCTCAAAATAAACAATTAAAACTCCGCACTCACCTGGTCCTGCCCACACTGTGTCCGGGAATTACCATAGCCGCAGGTACCGAGTCAATTCCCAATCACAGTCAGATTCATCTATTTTGCGCTTTTACAAGTCGCATGTTTTTGTCATGCTCAAGTTATTCTAATTTAAGCGGATTTGGCGTTGTTTCTAGAAAACCATCGTTGGCTTCATGGAGGAGTTAGGGAAATCATCACAGGGGCAGGTTGTATCAATCTAAAATTTATACATTCGTGCCATAATGACTATTTGAAATTTCCTTAAATTTTCACATTCTAAAATGGTAGCCATTGTTGGAGTCGCTCGGTACCCGTTAACTTGTTAGTCTTAATCCTGGTACTCGGTTATTTTCTCTTGCGACTTGGTTCCTTCAAAGATGGATGCGCCCTTAGCCAAGATGGCGGCGCCCATGACTATTGTTTCGCTTGGCTTCGCGTATCTATGCACTCTGTTTATGCCGGTTTTTTAGCTCTCGCTTCATTGTCGAGGGTGTTTGTAGCGATCGGCATTTAATTCTTGGCTGTATTAATGTTAGTTAACTTCCAAGTTGTGTTTATTAAATTTCACTTAAAAAAGTTTCAAATATTTCCTGCCTAAGGCTTGATTATCATTAATTTAAGAGAAAGTTAATGTTTTCTAAGTAATTCAATTTTACAATCAAGTCAATTGTGCGTATTGCTCGTCATCGTTTGTCATGTGCAGCGTTTTAATTCTTCTCTGTGTGCGCAGAAAGCCAAGAACCAGGACAGGTTGTGCCAGAAGTGCAACAGGTTCATGAAGCGGAAGTATTCAGGCCATCATTGTGTGGCCTGCGCTAAGTGTAAGGTTGGAAGCCCCTGTGATGTGTGCGCCAAGTGGTCGTCGAAGATGGTGGCGGAATTCGATCGTGATCGACGTGCGTGCTTGGAGAGGATCGCGAGGGACAAGGCGGCCAAGCTGGATCAGGCGTCGTTGAGAGGACTGGACGATGCAGGCTGGTGCAGGGCAACCTTTAGGTGGTCCGGCTAGTTCTGCGGAGGGACGAGCACCTGTCCCTTCTCTGTCGTTGGCTCAAGAGCCGACGGGGGAGGAGGAAGATCTTCTGATGGAAGATTCCGGCATGCCGGATATCTCGATGACGGCTATGCCCAGTACATCCCAGGGATCTCCCTCGGGTTTTGTACGGGTCTGCCAAGCGGATGGTGATGTCGACGTTCCGTCGGGCATTTTCCATCCGGATTTCGTGCAACCCGCGTTGTGCGGTTCCTAGCGGCATCTCGGCGGCGTTAGGTGCGGCTCCTCTCGGAATGCCGACACCTTCCGTAGTGAAAGCAGCCGTGGTCCCACCTCCCGTGCTTGAGCTGATGGACTGCGGTGAATCCGTGTCCAGCGATTCGTTGGACACTGGCGCCGCTGGTAGTCGGGCTATGTACGCGCTTCATGGTATTAGAAGTGCGGCCCATAGTTCTCAGCATGGATCGTCGGTGGCCTTCTCATTCAAGGGTGAAAGGGAAGATGATAACGGTAGTTCATTGATGGATGAATCCGTTTTCTGCACCGAATCTGAATGGGTGCAGGTTCTTGGCTGGATGTCCGACCGTCTCGGGTTGGCATCCGATCTAGGATCTCAGCGCGATCCGGCGATGGAACGGATGTCAGAGCGAGCGGCTAGCGCTCTGTTAAGTGGCTCTTCGGCCATGCCGACACTCCCTTTGGACACGCAGACTTCCGACATGTTGGAGGTTGCGGCATACCATCTGGTCCAACCAGAGTATGCGCTGCCCAAAGCCCCGAAGGGGATAAGGAGTAGGGTCCGTTTTCCTGAGCAGGCCTATCATCAGTATGCCAGGGTTTACACGGCTTTCCGTCGGGGAACGAGAGGCGTTGAATAGGCCATTGGCTGGGAAATCTAAGGGGCGTTCTCGTCCCTTAGTTTCCCAAGTTAACAAAGATCCGTTCAATGAGCTGATGCTCATTGAAGATGCGGCGAGGGCAGCCATGGCTGTGCTCTCGCACGGATGTACCGTCCTGCAGGGTATGCTGGCCTGCACAGCGGAAGGTGGACAAGTGCCAGAGGCTGCTCCCGGAGTTATTCGAGACACCATGCGCTTGTCTCAAGATTGCCTGGCCAGGGTGATCACCAGAACATTGGCAGAGCGACGGAGAATGGTTCTCGATTGTGTAGAACCAGGACCGGAGATGAGGGCTGCATTGTCTTCTGCGCCCTTTATCGGTCCAGGCTTGTTCGGCGGCTCGGCACGACAAGCCTTATCCAATGTCGCGTCAATGGTTGCTGAACAGGAAGTAGTCGGCAAGGCGTGGAAGTCGACTAAGAGGACACAGCTGCAGCAGTCCTATAGGCAGCATCGGCAAGGGCAACAAAGGCAGCGCCAAAGATCGCCCTTCCGTCCTTCTGGCCGTGATGCCCATCGGGCATCTGGATCTCAAGGACCTGGCCGGTCGTCCTTATACAAGCCCTCTAATAAGAGGCCGTATGAGGATGACAGGAAGGGCGGCGGTTCGGGCCACGGCGGTTACTGTAGGGATAACCGTGGCAGCGGTTCCGGACCGTCATATTCCAAGAAACCGCGGGGCGGCCATGGAGGTCGGTCCTGACGGGTTTCTGGCGGAATCAGTTCCGGTGACGTCAGGAACAAAGGGAGTCGAGCATCTTCACCCAATCGATTTAGCGTCTTCTTGTTAGTTCCGTTAACATCGACTCCATTATGGACTCCCGTTCCAAGGGAATCCGATCGTCTGGATGCCATTTGCTCAGAAATAGAATCTCTTCACCAGTTGAATGCGATTCATCTAGTCCACAATCAGTCATCCCTAGGCTTCTATTCGATGATGTTCCTTGTTCCGAAACACACCGGAGGATGGAGACCAATTCTCAATCTCAAACCGTTGAACAAATTTATTCTTTCTCCCAAATTTCAGATGGAGACTGTAGCAGCGGTAATGACAGGGTTGAGAAAAGGCATGTGGGCAGTGTCGATAGATCTGAAGGATGCTTATTTTCATATTCCAATGTCAATTCCTTTTCAGAAATACCTTCGCTTTGCATTCCAAGACAATGTTTGGGAATTCAATGCGCTTCCATTCGGCCTGACCACAGCACCGAGGGTCTTCACCAAAGTGGTTCTCACCATGACTTCTTATCTTCGCAGGAGAAACATAGCTGTTCATACTTACATAGACGACTGGCTGCTAAAGGCGGGGAATCCAGTTACTCTGCGCAGCAATCTTCAGGTAGTCCTAGCCTTATTAAAGGATCTAGGATGGATTGTGAATCTAGAGAAATCAGAATTGACTCCATCCCAGGAGTTTGTTTATCTGGGAATATTTTTCAATCTCAGGGACGGTGTAGCTTTTCCGGCGGAGACCAGAGTCAAGAGCCTGATTGCAGTTCTGGAGTCGGTTTCTCTAGGAGCCTATCTGACGGCGTGTCAATTTCTCAGAATACTGGGTTTACTAGTATCTCTGGAGAAGGTGGTTCCTTATGCGGCACTCAGGCACAGGCCAATTCAGATGTATCTAATGTCATTCTGGTCTCAGAGAACGGATCCGTTATCTCTGCGGATACCAGTAAGAGAACCATTGATATTCCACCTTCAGTGGTGGTTATCAGAACAGAATCTCCTGCGAGGTGTTCCTCTACAACCTCCTCAACCACAGATGTCCATCTTCACAGATGCATCGACGACGGGTTGGGGAGCAGTATTGGACAATCAGTCAGTGTCAGGGGAATGGGATCGGACCAATGCGCAGGAACATATCAATGTTTTCGAACTATTAGCAGTGGTATTGGCACTTCAAAAGTTTGAGAATTTAGTTCAAGACAAGATTGTCCTAATAAGGACAGACAACTCAACAGTGGTGTCTTATTTGAACCGCCAAGGCGGGACGAGATCACCTGAGTTGTGTATGATGATTTGGAACCTTCTGCTGTGGTGCCAAGAGAGGAATGTTATTATTCGGGCAAATGTGGACCTGTTTGCAATGAAACAAAACGCAAAGATGGTCACTTACGTGTCACCGATCCCGGACCCGCTAGCTCTAGCGGTAGACGCACTGGCGATAAGTTGGAAGGGAATGTACGCGTATGCGTATCCTCCAACGATTCTCATCTCAAAAGGTCTGGCAAAGATAAGAGAGGGTATGTGCCAAGTGCTACTGATCGCCCCTTATTGGCCAGGCTGATCATGGTTTACGGATCTGCTGGACCTTCTGGCCTGCAGTCCAATCCCTCTTCCAGACAGAAGGGATTTAATCTCTCAAAACAGGGGTCTGTACCTCCACGACAGACCAGAAATGTTCAAGTTGACTGCATGGATGTTATCAAGCAGCGTGCAATTAAGGGTGGCTTTTCTGAGCAAGCGGCGAAGTTTGTCGCTTCAGCCAGAAGAGGTTCAACCACTAAAACATATAATTATAGAATCAACAAATTTGCAGAATGGTGTAAGGGAAGAGATATTGATCCCTTTTCTGCATCTGTTCAACACGTAGCAGATTTTATCTGTCATTTATACGAAGTTGACAAACTTGTACCTTCAACCCTAGCAGCTTATAAGTCTGCATTAGCTTCAGTTATTCCCAGTCTGGCCATTGAAGGAGTGGAAAATGACATTTTGAATGAAGTTATTAAAGGAATGAGCAATCTGCGACCTAGACAGCCAATTCCTATTCCAGCATGGAAGCTATCTCTTGTTCTACAGGTTTTAGGGCATGCTCCCTTTGAACCAATTAGATCTATAGACATTAAACTGTTAACTATTAAATCAGTTTTCTTGGTTGCAGCAGCGTCGGCGAGAAGGAGAAGCGAAATACATGCGCTTTCTGCCGAACAAGACCGTTTTGTCGTCACGGGTGAAGGTTTAAGACTACTTCCACATCTTTGTTTCCTGGCAAAGAATCAGTCACTTAAATATCCAGGACAGCCGATCAATTTGCCAAGTTTAACTAGACATGACCCAAACTCTTCTGCTTGGTGTCCTGTCAGATGTCTGAAAATGTATAAGAAACGTACTGAGGAGTGGAGAGATGACCTGAAATCTCTGTGGTTATGTCTCAGAGCTCCTCATTTGCACGCCTCGAAAGATACTATTTCTCGTTGGATAGTTGACGCTATTCAGATATCGCAGAAAATCGCTACAGGAAAGCAGATTGATCGTGCGAATGCCCATCAGGTCCGAGCACTAGCAGCAGCATCGGCCCTTTATAAGGGTGTCTCATTAGAGGAGGTGATGTCTGTGGCACAATGGCATGCCGAGTCGTCATTCACTGATTTCTACCTTCGCGACATCTCCAGCGCACTTAATCCGGTAGCCGTCGCCAATTTATCGAATCTAAACTAAGCCACATCTGACCACTATTTCGCACACATCACATGTTCTTCCACCTGCACTGAACAATGGCTATGCACATGACCTGAGAACGACCTTGGATTGGGCCGCGCTGCTGTGATGAACAAGAAAAGACCAAGCACTCTAAATGGTGAGTGTTTACATTAATTAAGTGACTATAAATAATTTACTTACAGTCGAAATACCAGACTGCTTAGGTAAATAGTCGGTATAAGAGTATACTTATCCTCTCAAACAGACATTAGACTCATTCCAATTTGAAAACCTAATCGATATACTGATATTTTTTCAAAATTAGAAGTTGTAGTAGCTTCTTTGCACTCTACTGGACTGCCCTAGCTGAGACTTGGGGCTGACACGGGTCTGGTGGGTGTTGCATCCCCAGTGACAGCCCTCTGAATTTTGTGCGGACAAAAGAGGGGGGAGTAGCGCGGTCTAGACCATGGAAGTTTAGAACTCTATGAGTCAGATGGCAGAACCCAAGCGTATGCCCGGGTTCTAGTCTCTTCACAACCTTCTCTGTTGGATGGTAGATGAGTGCTGGTTCGAGCCTCACCTCCTCCCACCGGTATTTCTTGGCTGTTGAAATCCGGAGTTTATCATAATAGTACATCTGGTAAGTATTATTCGAAGTAGAATCAAAAAGGCATCCGCTTTTGTTTCTACGAGAATTCTTAATACTTACCAGATGTACTATGGCCCTGTCTCAGCCACCCCGCTGAGGTGAGGCTGAGCTGCTTTCGCTGTTTGTCAAGGCAAATATAAGACGAATCTGACTGTGATTGGGAATTGACTCGGTACCTGCGGCTATGGTAATTCCCGGACACAGTGTGGGCAGGACCAGGAGTGTGCAGAGTTTTAATTGTTTATTTTGAGCTAGACTAGATAATAGACATTATCATAATAGTACATCTGGTAAGTATTAAGAATTCTCGTAGAAACAAAGCGGATGTTTTTTTTGATTCAGTGGTACATTTTCAAAAGTAGTCTTCTTGTCGTGCAAATGGACATTCAATAAGCAAAATATTTTGAATTTCTTGAGAATTTGACCATTAAAGGGTTAATAACCATTCTGTTGTATATTTTGAAACTAATTTGCCTGGGTGCTGTCATAGCAACAGCACCCAGTCAAATTATTTTCAGCATATTTAACAGCTTACTTCTATAGTGACCGTGATATTGGGATTCTGGGAATTCATGGTTTGATCAACCCCAACACGGTCAAGTCTTGGATGGAGCTTAGCTAGAAATGGGCGGGGCATAACTAAAAGTGGATTCATCCATTATCACAGGTTTTGTGAATGGCATAGAGTTAGTTCTTCGCAGCTGTGCATGTAGATGTTGGTTCATTAATTTAAATTCTACTTTAAAATAGCAATGGACCTTTCCAGTTTTTGCTAAGCTCCGTCCACCCCTAGCTAAGCTCCACTCACACCTCGCTCGTGGTGGGATCGATCAATCCCTGAACTCCCTGACTTAATTTCCAGAAAACTATACAGGTAAGCTGTTGAATATTTTGCAACTAATTTGACTGGGTGCTGTTGCTGCCTATGGCAGCAATGGCGCCCAGTCAAATTAGTTGCAAAATATTTGACAAAATGTTTATTAAATAGTAAAGCCATACAATTCATTCAATGTGTCGGACTATTAAGCATTTAAGACGGACTAAATCGAGTCATTCATGCCGTAATTGATTAGGACATCATATGATGGATGGATAAACTGGAAAGGTCCATTGTTAATGAAACTTCATAGGTCTAGAACAATGCATATTATTTTAAATTGTCAGTGTGCATGGCTTGTCAGGCATTAGACTCATATGTATATAGAACTTTTTCTTCTATATTATGATTCTTTTCTCTATCAGATTTTCCCACGAAGTATGTTATTCGGCCACAGCGCTGCCATCTGTAGTCTGGTGCGAGGAAGCAGTTGGCCAGAAATGCCATACATTGTCAGTGCATCAGACAATGGGTAATTCATAAGATGTCTATAGCTACATGTACATGTTCAAAGTAACATTTATAGGTACAACACAGCTCTGAAATAGATTGTTTCGAAAGCAATACAGAAACTAGTTAGTAGTATTTTGAAAATGTTATGTTGAATATTGTGAACATAATTGGATTAGAAGACATTCAAAATATTCTACAATATGTTTTATTTAGTTTTTTGAAAGTTATTTCTGAGATGTACTGTATTACTGGTGGTTGAATTGTAAAAAACTTGTTTTCTCATAAGTCATTGAAAGTGGGCTTGTATGATAAGGCTATGTAATTTTTATATAATCCCAATCATTTCAGATAAATAATCACAATTGTACTGGTGGGGTGTAGGGGAGGGATACAGTTTTTAAAACCACTAATATTGTCAATGTCTGAAAAGACCTACAAATGTAACTTCAAAATGGAATTGTTAACATAACTCTAAATGAATGAAAATTTGTGTCAGTGGCCAGACCACTAAAATGCCTTCAGTCTAATTGCCAGATAGTAATAGGCGTTCGGAAATCACAGTTAAAATGCTATTAGTTAAATTAACAAAAGTGAATTTAGTCATTTTTAAAGGCTATATATGCCGCTGATCGTCTGTGTCAGTCAGTCAGTGACTACCCGGTCATGCGCAATTGCAATTTTCTGAACTCGAGCAACCAGCGATCGTGACTCGCCCCATAGTGAGGGCATGCGCATGAGTGATCTGGCAAGTATATACTATATCTATGGTTAAACAGTTGAATTTCCAGCATATAGCTATTTCAACGCTTATTATACAGGCAAGCTGTTAAATATTTTGAAATTACTTTGGATGGAAGCAATAGCCCCCAGTTAAATCATTTTCAAAATATATCTATTAAATTGGAATTGATTTTTCATGTTCGATCTTTCGGATTAAAATCTGATATACACATGTACTGCAATTTTATTTATCAAGTACATGTATTATTTATTGCATATGATCATAGAGAGAGAGAGAGAGAGAGAGAGAGTATTTATGAACACTATATTTTTGTGAAGTTTTGTGACTGTGCTCCTGGAAAAGCTGCTACATTTAGCATGATGTAGAATGAGTAAAAACCTTGTACATGGATCCATGTCCATGAGCTAATCCACCCTGATTAGATACATAGGTTTGAATTGATTTTAACCCTTTAATTGTCAAAGTTTTCAACAAAATCTAAAGTTTTACTTAACCAGTGTCCATTTGCAGGCCAAGTGAAGATGATTTTTGAACGTTTACCACTGGAATGACTGGCTTGATTGATGGCAGTCATTCCAGTTGTAAATTTTCAAAAAATAGTCATTGCTCTACAAATGGACATTTCTCACGACCACTGCAGAAGCCAATTTGGCCGGATTGGCCAGTAAAGGCTTAAATATCTAATAAAATGATCCTCAAGTTTAGGATGTTTCAGAGATCAAACGATCTCTATGGGAAGTTTAAGCCATAAAATTTGAGGGTAAAAAACATTATTTTGATCATCAATTGTGTTTGTTTTGTAGTGAGATGAACCTATGGGACATTAGTGATGGACACTGTATTGAACACACAAAAATGTCCAATGTGCACTCCAATATACAGGTAAAATGTTAGATATACACTCAAATGTACAGGTGAAATATCAAATGTACAGGTGAAATATCAAATGTACAGGTGAAACGTCAAATGTACAGACCTGTGAAATGTCAAATGTACAGGTGAAATATCAAATGTACAGGTGAAATATCAAATGTACAGGTGAAATATCAAATGTACCGGTGAAATATCAAATGTACAGACCTGTGAAATATCAAATGTACAGGTGAAATATCAAATGTACAGGTGAAATATCAAATGTACAGGTGAAATATCAAATGTACAGGTGAAATGTCAAATGTACAGGTGAAATATCAAATGTACAGGTGAAATATCAAATGTACAGGTGAAATATCAAATGTACAGGTGAAATATCAAATGTACAGGTGAAATGTCAAATGTACAGGTGAAATATCAAATGTGCAGACCTGTGAAATATCAAATGTACAGGTGAAATATCAAATGTACAGGTGAAATATCAAATGTACAGGTGAAATATCAAATGTACAGGTGAAATATCAAATGTACAGGTGAAACGTCAAATGTACAGACCTGTGAAATATCAAATGTACAGGTGAAATATCAAATGTACAGGTGAAACGTCAAATGTACAGGTGAAATATCAAATGTACAGGTGAAATATCAAATGTACAGACCTGTGAAATATCAAATGTACAGGTGAAATATCAAATGTACAGGTGAAATATCAAATGTACAGGTGAAATATCAAATGTGCAGGTGAAATATCAAATGTACAGGTGAAATATCAAATGTGCAGACCTGTGAAATATCAAATGTACAGGTGAAATATCAAATGTACAGGTGAAATATCAAATGTACAGGTGAAATATCAAATGTACAGACCTGTGAAATATCAAATGTACAGGTGAAATATCAAATGTACAGGTGAAATATCAAATGTACAGGTGAAATATCAAATGTACAGGTGAAATATCAAATGTACAGACCTGTGAAATATCAAATGTACAGGTGAAATATCAAATGTACAGGTGAAATATCAAATGTGCAGGTGAAATATCAAATGTACAGGTGAAATATCAAATGTACAGACCTGTGAAATGTCAAATGTACAGGTGAAATATCAAATGTGCCGGTGAAATATCAAATGTACAGGTGAAATATCAAATGTACAGGTGAAATGTCAAATGTACAGGTGAAATATCAAATGTACAGGTGAAATATCAAATGTACAGGTGAAACATCAAATGTACAGGTGAAATATCAAATGTGCAGACCTGTGAAATATCAAATGTACAGGTGAAATATCAAATGTACAGGTGAAATATCAAATGTACAGGTGAAATATCAAATGTACAGGTGAAATATCAAATGTACAGGTGAAACGTCAAATGTACCGGTGAAATATCAAATGTACAGACCTGTGAAATATCAAATGTACAGGTGAAATATCAAATGTACAGGTGAAATATCAAATGTACAGACCTGTGAAATATCAAATGTACAGGTGAAATATCAAATGTACAGGTGAAATATCAAATGTACAGGTGAAATATCAATTTCACTTCAAGAGTATACTTACCTCCCTAATACTTTTGATATTGCTAAATATTGGCTTTCACTCAATAAACACTCAGATTTAAAACAGTTAGGTGCCCCTACTGGGCAGGGAGTCAGAGCGTAGTCTGGCGGATGCCAGCCCCACCACCGCGCATGCGCAGACTAGCACTTCCTCTTTGCTAGATTATTGGCAAAGAGAACACACATGTCTTTTTGAGTCATAAGCTTTTCTCGCTCTTGAACTGTTATTTTGTGTATATTTTGGAGTGATAGTGTCTGATTTGTATGGCAGGAGGGAACACTTCGCCACAGGAGGACTTAGGACCTTTAAATCAGGTGACTTCTAGTAAAATTAGCGAGTTTTCTTCCCGGTGTATTGTGTTTCCGGGACTCGCGTTTACCGTGATAAGCGCCTTAGTTAGTTGGTTTAGGTCAACTCGGTGCTACCTAGGACTAATTTCTCTTTCTGTTTATGTCCACAGGTCTGTATGACGCTAGGTGGTGACATCACAGTTGCTGAGAGTTAGTTTTCTCTCCACCATGGTTCCATTTCCTACTAACACTGTTAGGTTATCTAACCAAAAGAAAAATATGTCCAGTGAGTTGGAGGCCTAGTATAAAGGTCTTCTCACTTTGCCCTCTTGATCCAATTCCTTCCCCATGAGGTGGAGAGAGTTAAGAGGCGTGCAGATGGTGGAGTTCTCCGTTCGTCACGTTGGATGGTTTGTCTATACAAAGTGTCAGGTATCTAGTTATTGATAATGTGGTGATGTTAATTATTGTAAACAAACAAAGGGAGATAATTAACATTTTTGCCAGAAAAGAGTTATCTATATGTATCTGATGGTTGTGTAGTCAACTTATCCATTCAGCATACAATTCGTCCTTGCACTTGGATGTTTTGTTGGGATCGAATTTTTTCCTGTCACGGGATTAATGACGTCATAATCAGCCTGGCTATGTGTTTATCAGCAATTCAAGCGCTATGCTGTTTCTGATGTATATTGATCTTTATGATCGTTTTTTCCTTCTCTTTGAGTTGGATTGAGTTTCTAAGCTTAACTAGTTGCTCATACTCCTTGTCCTTTGCCCTGTTTCAGGGACCGGGTTGCGCGTCCTGTGGTCGTTTTCTTCTGGATAAGTTCTGGCCGCATCTGTGCTGTCAATGTAGCCCTTGTGGTCCATTTGTTAATTGTGACATATGTAAGCACTGGGGGGGCGAGTTAATGTCCGAATTCTTGTGCTGCTTACAGGCGACGGACAAGGTGGTAGAGGAGGAGAAGAAGAAGAAGCGGAAACGAGAGGTTGTAAGTAGGAAGGGTAAGGGGAAGGTCTCGTCCGCGGTGGATATGGAGGCCTTCCGGACCGAGATGTTGGGAGAGATGAAGAGGACAATAAAGGATTTGGTTCCAGGGTTGCTTCGTGGCATGCTTCCTGGACCAAATCCTTTACTGTCCTCGTCATCGGCTTCGGAGCAGGTAATCCCCGCCTCTGGATCGATTTTCCTTAGTCCGCTTCCGTTGTTCGACGATCCAGAGGTGGCCCCATTAGAGGGGGCGTTCCACGGCCCTGGCAGCAGGCTTATTGCCGCGCCGATAGGGGACCGTGGACGGTTGTCGCTGGAACCCGCGGGCTGCTTATCAGTCCAGGGGTATCCGCACGCCGCGGTGGCCAGTACCTCCTATGGCACCGTTCCTGGTCAGCCCGGGTTAGCTCTCTTTGCTGACCCGGGGTCTAATCTTTCTGACCAGGGTAATGAGGATTACCTGCTAGGGTCGCCGTCTGACGACGTGGACATGGATGAAGACGTTTGTGCACCCCTCGCGGGGAATACAGGCGCCTTATTCCACGGTTTTACTCACCCTGGAGTAAAGTCCGCGGCTCAGGTGGTGGCCCAGGGCGCTGCTGATGGCCAGCGGTACCGCATACCTCGGCTTGCCGAGGGTGTTGCTGGTGCTGGCCGGGCCCGTGGTGAGACTATATATACCCCGCGCTCTGCCACGGTGCCTGCTCCTGGTCAAACCAGTGATATTCTCATGCCGGTGCTGTCAGGCCCGCGTGTTTTCCCTGGCTTGCCAGGTGTATCAGCATACCCGCCGTCAAGCTCTACTGCTTGCGCTCAGGAGGAAGACGAAGGACCCCGTCTTGTAGAGCGCTCGCAGTTAGCCACGGAGGAGGATTGGTATGACGCTTGCCAGTGGTTGGTGAGCGTTAGGCCTGATCTGCCCGTGGAGCAGTCGGCTAGCCAGCGTGTTCACACGCCGTGGTTAGCTGGGAAACCGACTGCTAACGCTATGCCTTCTCTGCCGCTGGCGGAGCATGTCGTTGACATGTTCAAGGCGGCGGAGTCGTCCATTAAGTCGAGTGGACGTCTCGCGAAGGCCCCTCGCGAGGTGGCCAGGCGTTGTCGCATCGTGCCCCTGGATTACCAGCGGTACGGTGTGGTACCCAAGCCCAGCGTGGATGACCGCGCGGCTTTGGGTGAGGATGCGCGGCCAGGCACCCGTTCTGACGCGGGTGTCTTGTGCGCGAACGCGTTGCGTTCGGCGAATACCGCGTTGCGTGATGCGGAGGAGAGTGGGAGGGCTTCGATTGCCGCTCTGTCCCACGTCTCCCAGCTGTTACAGGGGGTGGTAACGGCATCCGCATCGCGCCAGCCAAGTCCGGTCACTGTCCAGCGAACCATCCAGGATGGTATTAACCTGGCGCTGGACTGTGTGACTCGGGCGGTGACCAGGAGTGTCAGGGCAAGACGCACGTTTGCCCTGGACAATCTGTGCCCGTCTCAGGACCTGTACAATAGGCTACTGCGTACGCCTATGACGGGCCCTGGTCTTTTTGGAGGTGAGGGATGTCGCCACCTCCAGGAGACGGTCACCCTGGTGAATAACCAGAGGGCGCTGCGCGAGCAGTTTGATGTGCTGCGTCGTGCTAACGCTCGCGCCGCGGCCCCGGCGTATCGTCCCCTGCAGGCTCGAGGTGGTGCTGGCCAGGTCAGTGGCCAGCCACCGTCGCAGCGTCGGCCTCGGCCGCGTGCGATTCGGCCAGCAGCGAGGGGGGCGCAGGTTCCTCAGCCGCCGTCAGCCAGGCAGCCGCCCGCGCACCGAGGTGCGCGCGGGGCGGGGCGGGGCGCGCGAGGATCTGGGCGTGGTTATCGGTCCTGACAGGACGCTTACCGCGGTAAGAACCACTCCGGTGTGTATGGCGGCGGAGACAGTGCCGCTCTTGCATGCCTCGTGTCCACCGCGGTCCCTAGGTGGGCCGGTGGGAGGCCGGCTAGCCGGCCACATGCAAGAGTGGGAGCGGTTAACTCAGGACCGTTTAGTCTTGCGATGGCTTTCCGTCGGGTATCATCCAGAGTGGGTGACAGGCCCGCCGTCGCGACTGTCTCTGGTGCCAGTCTGGACTCCCATTCCGAGAGATCCAGAGCAAAGGTTGTGTATCGAGGAGGAGATAAATTCCCTCATACAAAAGGGAGCTATTCAGCCGGCACAAAGGTGTCCGGGCTTCTATTCAACCCTGTTCTTAGTAACAAAACGCACCGGTGGGTGGAGACCGATTCTCAACCTCAAGCCATTGAACAAGTTCATCGAGACGCCCAGTTTCAAGATGGAAACGGTGCGCTCGGTGTTGGCGGGGTTGGAGAGGGGGATGTGGACGGCGTCGATAGATTTGAAGGACGCTTATTTCCACATCCCCATCCACGGGAGTTTCTGTCGCTTCCTGAGATTTGCATTCCAGGGCAGACAGTGGGAATTCAGGGTGTTGCCCTTCGGAATTTCCACGGCTCCTCGGGTTTTCACCCGTGTGGTTCTTGCGATCACAGCATACCTCCGCAGGAGAAGCATAGCAGTCCACACGTACATAGACGACTGGCTGTTGAAAGCGCACACCCGGGAAAGTTTGTCCGCCAATCTGGAGATTGTTTTGAAAATTCTCACAGACTTGGGCTGGATGATCAATTTCCCAAAATCAGAGCTGACTCCATCCCAGAAGTTTGTTTACCTGGGGATGTTCTTCGATCTAGAGACAGGATATGTTTATCCTACTCAGGAGAGAGTTCAAATACTCATCTCGTTGATTCAGTCAGTGTGCGACAGTCGTCATGTCCTGGCACGGGTTTACTTGAGAATGCTGGGGTTGATGGTTTCGTTGGAACCAGTCATTCCTCAGGCCGCCTTACGCAGGCGGCCGATCCAGTTGTTTCTCATGACACAATGGACCCAGAGTACAGGTTCGCTGGACTCGAATGTGTCAGTGTTGGCGCCTCTGATTCACCACCTGCAATGGTGGTTGAATACAGAGAATCTCTTGCCGGGGGTTTTGCTAACCCCTCCCCACCCTCAGGTGACTGTGTATACAGATGCATCGATGGAGGGCTGGGGAGCTTGCCTGGAAGAATCCACGATATCAGGGCTTTGGAATCTGGAACAGTCACAGGAACATATAAATCTACTGGAGCTAAGAGCAGTAGTCCTGGGCCTGGAACATTTCTTACAGAAAGTTCAGGGCAAGATTGTTCTTATTCGTTCAGACAACTCAACAGTTGTGACTTACATAAACCGCCAGGGCGGAACGAAGTCGCCCAGTCTCTGTATGATGACATGGAAACTGCTTTGTTGGTGTCTGGATCACCAGATTACCTTGAAAGCAGTTCATATTCCGGGAAGGTTAAACCTGCTAGCAGACTCATTGAGCCGAAGGATGAGTGTTTTACCCACGGAATGGCAACTAAATCAATGTGTGGCGGATCGTCTGTTCGACCATTGGGGGAAACCCAACATCGATTTGTTCGCAACGAAGAAGAATGCGAAGATGACGACGTACGTCTCTCCGATTCCGGATCCAAGCGCTTTCGCAACAGATGCGTTAGCTATCAGCTGGGGGAGAATGTATGCATACGCATTCCCTCCAGCAATCCTGATTCCAAAAATTCTTCAGAAAATCAGACAAGAGGAATGCCAAGTGCTTCTGATCGCCCCGGATTGGCCAAGCCGATCATGGTATACGGATCTGCTGGACCTTCTGGTCTGCAATCCGGTTCCTCTGCCTCTGATGGACGATATTATCTTCCAGGGCAAGGCCCTTCACAACAATCCGTCAATGTTCAGATTGACTGCGTGGATGTTGTCAAGGAATCTAGAATTAAGGAGGGCTTTTCTGAGCAAGCAGCCATGTTTATGGCCAAAGCCAGGAGGGGGTCAACCTCCAGAGCATATAATTATAAAATCAACAGATTTGCAGAATGGTGCTCAAAAAGATGTATTGATCCAATGGATTCATCTATTCAAGTAGTAGCTGATTTCCTCTGTCACCTCTATGATGCCTATAGCCTCAAGCCTAACTCTATTGCTGGTTATAAGTCAGCATTAATGTCTGTTATTCCTTGCTTGGCTAAGAGGGGAAGTGATGAAGTAAATACATTGAATGTATTAATTAAAGGCATGGGCAATCTAAGACCAAGGAATCCACCTGTGATTCCGTCTTGGAGTTTATCGCTAGTGCTTCAAGTACTAGGTGATAAGCCTTTTGAACCACTTAGTTCCATTTCTATGAAACTATTAACACTGAAGACTGTGTTTTTAATTGCTGCGGCCTCGGCTAGGCGTAGGAGTGAAATTCATGCCTTATCAGCCGAGGATGACCGTTTTGTGGTTTCAGGGGAAGGCCTTAAGCTGCTACCTAGGATTAATTTCTTGGCTAAAAATCAGTCGTTGAAATATCCAGGTCAACCTATTATTTTGCCTGCTTTAACTAGATATGATCCTAATTCTAAAGCATGGTGTCCCGTCCGGGCGCTGCGCCGGTACAAACAACGTACGGCGGCATGGCGCACCGACCAGTCAGCGTTATGGTTGTCATATATTGAACCCCATGGGAGGGCTTCTAAGGACACCATTTCCAGGTGGATTGTGGAATGCATTCAGTTTTGCCATAAATCCGCCACCGGGAAGCAGGTTGACGTGGCCAAGGCTCACAGTGTCCGCGGCGTAGTGACATCCACGGCCCTATTTAATGGGGTCCCAGTGGATGATATTATGTCGGTGGCTCAGTGGCACTGTGAGTCAAGTTTTACAGACCATTATCTCCGTGACACCTCTAATCCTCTCGCCTTGTCGGTTTTGAAAAAATAAATCGGTTTATATTTTTTGAGGAGGTTTTTCCTCATTACTTAAATATTTCACAATTAATTTATGGAAACACCCACTTTTTTGGGCCTGCATCAGTCTTTACCGATGGGAAGATGATGTCAGCAGCCATTTTCAACAAGGTCAGTCTTGTTCATGTGTTGTCCGTTGTTGATTGTATTGTCACGATTACCCGTTATTAATATGGTGATGGTTTGTGTATTTGTGTGGTTCATTGTTGAGAGTTACGAAAATGGAGCTTTTTCGTCTCTGTCCTGTAGTACATGGCACTTGTACGTAGAGAGCGTATAGGACATTGAGGTCAGTCGACTCTTCCTCCCAGGAAGGAGGGGGGGGAGCGCATATGACATTCGGTCATCTCTCATACATCGGTGGTGTTATCCGATGGTTAGTCAAATCCTGACTGTTTTTTCTTACAGTTTCAGAAGTTTAAGTGCCTTAAACGCAGAAAAGCGTATAGGGATGAGCTGGTCTTTTGACCTCGCCTCCCTCCCGCCAGATTCACTTTCGAATTCTGGCAATATCAAAAGTATTAGGGAGGTAAGTATACTCTTGAAGTGAAATAAACGAAATCTAGGATTTCTTTTTTCACGAGAGAGTTGATACTTACCTCCCTAGATACGGACCCGGCCTCTCCACCCCACAGAGGCTCGGTCTTCAGGCTCTTAATAGTTGCATGTGTGTCAGCCAATAATCTAGTCAGAGGAAGTGCTAGTCTGCGCATGCGCGGTGGTGGGGCTGGCATCCGCCAGACTACGCTCTGACTCCCTGCCCAGTAGGGGCACCTAACTGTTTTAAATCTGAGTGTTTATTGAGTGAAAGCCAATATTTAGCAATATCAAAAGTATTAGGGAGGTAAGTATCAACTCTCTCGTGAAAAAAGAAATCCTAGATTTCGTTTAATGTACAGGTGAAATATCAAATGTACAGGTGAAATATCAAATGTACAGGTGAAATATCAAATGTACAGGTGAAATATCAAATGTACAGACCTGTGAAACGTCAAATGTACAGACCTGTGAAATATCAAATGTACAGGTGAAATATCAAATGTACAGGTGAAATATCAAATGTACAGGTGAAATATCAAATGTACAGACCTGTGAAATATCAAATGTACAGGTGAAATATCAAATGTACAGGTGAAATATCAAATGTACAGGTGAAACATCAAATGTACAGGTGAAATATCAAATGTACAGGTGAAATATCAAATGTACAGGTGAAATATCAAATGTACAGGTGAAATATCAAATGTACAGGTGAAATATCAAATGTGCAGGTGAAATATCAAATGTACAGGTGAAATATCAAATGTACAGACCTGTGAAATGTCAAATGTACAGGTGAAATATCAAATGTGCCGGTGAAATATCAAATGTACAGGTGAAATATCAAATGTACAGGTGAAATATCAAATGTACAGGTGAAACGTCAAATGTACAGGTGAAATATCAAATGTGCAGGTGAAACATCAAATGTACAGGTGAAATATCAAATGTACAGGTGAAATATCAAATGTACAGGTGAAATATCAAATGTACAGGTGAAATGTCAAATGTACAGGTGAAATATCAAATGTACAGGTGAAACGTCAAATGTGCAGGTGAAATATCAAATGTGCAGGTGAAACATCAAATGTACAGGTGAAATGTCAAATGTACAGATGAAACATCAAATGTACAGGTGAAATGTCAAATGTACAGGTGAAATGTCAAATGTACAGGTGAAACGTCAAATGTACAGGTGAAATATCAAATGTACAGGTGAAATATCAAATGTACAGGTGAAATGTCAAATATACAGGTGAAATATCAAATGTACAGGTGAAATGTCAAATGTACAGGTGAAATATCAAATGTACAGACCTGTGAAATATCAAATGTACAGGTGAAATATCAAATGTACAGACCTGTGAAATATCAAATGTACAGGTGAAATGTCAAATGTACAGGTGAAATATCAAATGTACAGGTGAAATATCAAATGTACAGGTGAAACATCAAATGTACAGGTGAAACGTCAAATGTACAGGTGAAATATCAAATGTACAGGTGTAATGTCAAATGTACAGGTGAAACGTCAAATGTACAGGTGAAATATCAAATGTACAGGTGAAATATCAAATGTACAGGTGAAACATCAAATGTACAGGTGAAACGTCAAATGTACAGGTGAAATATCAAATGTACAGGTGAAATATCAAATGTACAGGTGAAATATCAAATGTACAGGTGAAATATCAAATGTACAGGTGAAATATCAAATGTACAGGTGAAATATCAAATGTACAGGTGAAATATCAAATGTACAGGTGAAATATCAAATGTACAGGTGAAATATCAAATGTACAGGTGAAATGTCAAATGTACAGGTGAAATATCAAATGTACAGGTGAAACGTCAAATGTGCAGGTGAAATATCAAATGTGCAGGTGAAATGTCAAATGTACAGGTGAAATATCAAATGTACCGGTGAAATATCAAATGTGCAGGTGAAACATCAAATGTACAGGTGAAACTTCAAATGTACAGGTGAAATGTCAAATGTACAGGTGAAATATCAAATGTACAGGTGAAATATCAAATGTACAGGTGAAATATCAAATGTGCCGGTGAAATATCAAATGTGCAGGTGAAACATCAAATGTACAGGTGAAATATCAAATGTACAGGTGAAATATCAAATGTACAGGTGAAATATCAAATGTACCGGTGAAATATCAAATGTGCAGGTGAAACATCAAATGTACAGGTGAAATATCAAATGTGCAGGTGAAATATCAAATGTACAGGTGAAATGTCAAATGTACAGACCTGTGAAATATCAAATGTGCAAGTGAAATATCAAATGTACAGGTGAAATGTCAAATGTACAGACCTGTGAAATATCAAATGTACAGGTGAAATATCAAATGTGCAGGTGAAATATCAAATGTACAGGTGAAACGTCAAATGTACAGGTGAAATATCAAATGTGCAGGTGAAACATCAAATGTACAGGTGAAATATCAAATGTACAGGTGAAACGTCAAATGTACAGACCTGTGAAATATCAAATGTACAGACCTGTGAAATATCAAATGTACAGACCTGTGAAATATCAAATGTACAGGTGAAATATCAAATGTACAGGTGAAATATCAAATGTGCAGGTGAAACATCAAATGTACAGGTGAAATATCAAATGTACAGGTGAAATGTCAAATGTACAGACCTGTGAAATATCAAATGTACAGGTGAAATATCAAATGTACAGGTGAAATATCAAATGTACAGGTGAAATATCAAATGTACAGGTGAAATATCAAATGTACAGGTGAAATATCAAATGTGCAGGTGAAATATCAAATGTACAGGTGAAACATCAAATGTACAGGTGAATTATCAAATGTGCAGGTGAAATATCAAATGTACAGGTGAAATATCAAATGTACAGGTGAAATGTCAAATGTACAGACCTGTGAAATATCAAATGTACAGGTGAAATGTCAAATGTACAGGTGAAATATCAAATGTACAGGTGAAATATCAAATGTACAGGTGAAATATCAAATGTGCAGGTGAAACATCAAATGTACAGACCTGTGAAATATCAAATGTACAGGTGAAATGTCAAATGTACAGGTGAAGTATCAAATGTACAGACCTGTGAAACATCAAATGTACAGACCTGTGAAATATCAAATGTACAGGTGAAATGTCAAATGTACCGGTGAAATATCAAATGTACAGGTGAAATATCAAATGTACAGGTGAAATGTCAAATGTACAGGTGATATGTACAGGTACACATAAAATGTCTAATGTATACTCATATATAGACAGGTAAAATGTCCATTGTGCACTCAAATGTACAGGCATGAATTATGCACAATATCATATATGCGTTCCTACATTAGGTTGCCGTTTACAAAAATCGCTTACACGCTATTTATGGTTACCTCATCCACCTGTGTGTAAGCATCCTGTTTTAGATCAGCTTTGTGTTAGAACACTTTAATGGTCAACTTTAGTAAAAAAAACCAAAACATTTTCTTATTGAATGGCCATTTAAATTCCAAGAGAATACAATTTTTGTATTGGAATGACTGGCTCGATTATCGAGCCAGTTATTCCAGTGGTAAATTTGGAAAATTTTTATTTGCTTGGCCTGTAAATGGACATTGCACAAAACCATAGTAGAGACTGGTTCTGGCCGGTGTGATTATTAGAAGTGTTAAAGTGTTCCATGATATAGACTGCTCTGGCAGAAATGAAAAAAAACATTTGCCAGGCAAAAACCATCCATCAGTGTGACACATACAGCTTGAAGTCACAACTAAATAAGTGTAAGCCTACTATAGTTACCACATGCATGTAGTTATGCAAGTATTCCTGCCATTACAGTATTAGGCATTGACCGGGAATAGAACCCGCAATGGGTGGTTTTGGGTTCGATTCCCAGTCAATGACATACATGCGAGGCAGCAGGCAGCTTTGTCAAAATTGTCAAAAAATTTGACAGACAGACAGACACCTAAAAACTGTATAAAATTGTCATTGGATTTATATAAATATTACAATGCAGTTTTATTTCTGACTATTCTACTTAAGAACTTAGTCAATGATTTCAGCCAAATCATGTTATTAATTATCTGATATCAGGTCTTATATTTCACTCTCCTAAGACCAGATTTCTGGCAATTCAGAATAACCATTAATATTGTTTAAATATTTAAATTTTCTTTCAGGCATACCAGTTTCGCCATGCTCGTGATATCCGCCTTGTGTGCAATGGATATTACCCAGAAATCTTCATTATTGACCCATTGAGTCTTGAAATCCTGTATTCTCTCTGTTCTAAAGTCACTCCAGACTGGATTAGTGCTTGCTGTGTTCTCAGGCCTGTTAAACGTGAAGGTTTGGAATAATAATACCATTAACATAGTAACACTTATATTTGTTCAACAAAATTTTGATTTCCTCATAGAAAATATCAATTTACAGACAAAGAAAAGATTATTTTTGAAAATTTATCACTGGAATAACTGTCTCAGTTATCGTAAAATAGTGTTCTTGGTCTGCAAATGGGGACATTTCTCAAGACCACTGCAGAAGCTATTTTTGAGCAAAATGGTTAAGCACAAAGCTTTGTAGTAAAGCCACTGTGTTCTGCGACCCATTAAGCGTGAAGGTTTGTAATAAAACCTGTGTTCTATGACTCAGTAGGCATGAAGGTTTATAGTATTGCCTGTGTGTTCTGTGACTCAGTAAGCATGAATGTTTATAGTATTGCCTGTGTGTTCTATGACTCAGTAAGCATGAATGTTTATAGTATTGCCTGTGTGTTTTATGACTGTAAGCATGAATGTTTATGGTATTGCCTGTGTGTTCTATGACTCAGTAAGCATGAATGTTTATAGTATTGCCTGTGTGTTCTGTGACTGTAAGCATGAATGTTTATAGTATTGCCTGTGTGTTCTATGATTCAGTAAGCATGAAGGTTTATAGTATTGCCTGTGTGTTCTGTGACTGTAAGCATGAATGTTTATGGTATTGCGTGTGTGTTCTATGACTCAGTAAGCATGAATGTTTATAGTATTGCCTGTGTGTTCTGTGACTGTAAGCATGAAAGTTTATAGTATTGCCTGTGTGTTCTGTGACTGTAAGCATGAATGTTTATAGTATTGCCTGTATGTTCTGTGACTGTAAGCATGAATGTTTATAGTATTGCCTGTGTGTTCTATGACTCAGTAAGCATGAAGGTTTATAGTATTGCCTGTGTGTTCTATGACTCAGCAAGCATGAAGGTTTATGGTATTGCCTGTGTGTACAATGACTCAGTAAGCATGAAGGTTTATAGTATTGCCTGTGTATTCCATGACTCAGTAGGCATGAAGGTTTATAGTATTGCCTGTGTGTTCTATGACTCAGTAAGCATGAAGGTTTATAGTATTGCCTGTGTGTTCTATGACTCGGTAAGCATGAATGTTTATAGTATTGCCTGTGTGTTCTATGACTCAGTAAGCATGAATGTTTATAGTATTGCCTGTGTGTTCTATGACTCAGTAAGCATAAAGGTGTATGGTATTGCCTGTGTGTTCTATGACTCTGTAAGCATGAAGGCTTATAGTATTGCCTATGTGTTCTATGACTCAGTAGGCATGAAGGTTTATAGTATTGCCTGTGTGTTCTATGACTCAGTAGGCATAAAGGTTTACAGTATTGCCTGAGTGTTCTATGACTCAGTAAGCATGACAGTTTATAGTATTGCCTGTGTGTTCAATGACTCGGTAAGCATGAAGGTTTATAGTATTGCCTATGTGTTCTATGACTCAGTAAGCATGAAGGTTTATAGTATTGCCTATGTGTTCTATGACTCAGTAAGCATGAAGGTTTATAGTATTGCCTATGTGTTCTAGGACTCAGTAAGCATGAAGGTTTCTAGTATTGCCTATGTGTTCTATGACTCAGTAAGCATGAATGTTTATGGTATTGCCTGTGTGTTCTATGACTCAGTAGGCATAAAGGTTTATAGTATTGCCTATGTGTTCTATGACTTAGTAAGCATGAATGTTTATAGTATTGCCTGTGTGTTCTATGACACAGTAAGCATGAAGGTTTATAGTATTGCCTGTGTGTTCTGTGACTGTAAGCATGAATGTTTATAGTATTGCCTGTGTGTTCTGTGACTGTAAGCATGAAGGTTTATAGTATTGCCTGTGTGTTCTATGACTCAGTAAGCATGAATGTTTATAGTATTGCCTGTGTGTTCTATGACTCAGTAAGCATGAAGGTTTATAGTATTGCCTGTGTGTTCTGTGACTCAGTAAGCATGAAGGCTTATAGTATTGCCTGTGTGTTCTATGACTCAGTAAGCATGAAGGTTTATAGTATTGCCTGTGTGTTCTATGACTCAGTAAGCATGAATGTTTATGGTATTGCCTGTGTGTTCTATGACTCAGTAAGCATAAAGGTTTATAGTATTGCCTGTGTGTTCTGTGACTCAGTAAGCATGAAGGTTTATAGTATTGCATGTGTGTTCTATCACTCAGTAAGCATGACAGTTTATAGTATTGCCTGTGTGTTCTATGACTCAGTAAGCATGAATGTTTATGGTATTGCCTGTGTGTTCAATGACTCAGTAATCATGAAGGTTTATAGTATTGCCTGTGTGTTCTATGACTCGGTAAGCATGAATGTTTATGGTATTGCCTGTGTGTTCTATGACTCAGTAAGCATGAATGTTTATGGTATTGCCTGTGTGTTCTATGACTCAGTAAGCATAAAGGTTTATAGTATTGCCTGTGTGTTCTATGACTCAGTAAGCATGAATGTTTATGGTATTGCCTGTGTGTTCTATGACTCAGTAAGCATGAATGTTTATGGTATTGCCTGTGTGTTCTATGACTCAGTAAGCATGAATGTTTATGGTATTGCCTGTGTGTTCTGTGACTCAGTAAGCATGAAGGTTTATAGTATTGCCTCCTCTGTAACTCATTGGCACATGAAAAGTCAATCTGGCCAAAGATGTCTTCTGCAGTCTTGATGAATGTCCATCTGCAGGCTAAGAGAAAATGATTTAAAGAAAGTTAATATTGTAATGACTGCCTCGAAGTTCGCTTCAAGCCACAATAATAGTGTTTCATATGGTTTTGAGCTTCAAGCATCAATAAAGTGATATTCATATAGAGTGTGTATTAACCCTTTACTGGTCAAATTTTGTGAAGAAAATCAAAATATTTCTTTATTGAATGTCCATCTGCATGTAAAGAGAAGAGTATTTTTGAAAATTTACCACTGGAATGACTGGCTCGTTTATCAAGCCAGGCATTCCAGTGGTTAATTAAAAAAATACTCTTCTCTTTACATGCAGATGAACATTCCTCAAAATTACTGCAGAGTGGGTGGCTTGACCATTAAAGGGGTACTTATCTTGAATACAGACTGATTTCATTTACAGATGATGTGATAGTAGCTATTTCCAAGTCTGGTGCCGTGAAGGTTTGGAGTATTCTTGGATCTGAGCCCAGGGTGAGTTGCAGGGAATATAAATAATTGTTAATAAGATAGGCTGCCATGGGAGAGGGCATGAGTGATTGTTAATAAGATAGGCTGCTATGGGACTGAGCATTTGTGTGATTGTTAACCAGATAGGCTGCTATGGGACTGAGGACATGAGTGATTGGTAATGAGATAGGCTGCTATGGGACTGAGGGCATGAGTGATTGTCAACCAGATAGGCTGCTATGGAGTGAACGCATGAGTGATTGTTAACCTGATAGAGTGATTGTTAACCAGATGGGCTGCTATGGGACTGAGCACATGAATGATTGTTACCAGATAGGCTGCTATGGGACTGAGGGCATGAGTGATTGTTAATAAGATAGGCTGCTATGGGACCGAGGGCATGAGTGATTGTTAACCAGATAGGCTGCTATGAGACTGAGCATAGGAGTGATTGTTAACCAGATAGGCTGCTATGAGACTGAGCATATGAGTGATTGTTAACCCAGATAGGCTGCCATGGGACTGAGGGCATGAGTGATTGTTAACCAGATTGGCTGCTATGGGACTGACCACATGAATGATTGTTAACCAGATAGGCTGCTATGGGACTGAGGACATGAGTGATTGGTAATGAGATAGGCTGCTATGGGACTGAGGGCATGAGTGATTGTCAACCAGATAGGCTGTTATGGAGTGAACGCATGAGTGATTGTTAACCTGATAGAGTGATTGTTAACCAGATAGGCTGCTATGGGACTGAGGGCATGAATGATTGTTAACCAGATAGGCTGCTATGGGACTGAGGGCATGAGTGATTGTTAACCAGATAGGCTGCTATTGGACTGAGGGCATGAGTGATTGTTAACCAGATAGGCTGCTATGGGACTGAGGGCATGAGTGATTGTTAACCAGATAGGCTGCTATGAGACTGAGCATATGAGTGATTGTTAACCAGATAGGCTGCTATGTGACTGAGCACATGAATGATTGTTAACCAGATAGGCTGCTATGGGACTGAGGGCATGAATGATTGTTAACCAGATAGGCTGCTATGGGACTGAGGGCATGAGTGATTGTTAACCAGATAGGCTGCTGTGGGACTGAGCACATGAATGATTGTTAACCAGATAGGCTGCTATGAGACTGAGCATATGAGTGATTGTTAACCAGATAGGCTGCCATGGGACTGGGGGCATGAGTGATTGTTAACCAGATAGGCTGCTATGGGACTGAGCACATGAATGATTGTTAACCAGATAGGCTGCTATGGGACTGTGGGCATGAATGATTGTTAACCAGATAGGCTGCTATGGGACTGAGGGCATGAGTGGTTGTTAACCAGATAGGCTGCTATGGGACTGAGGGCATGAGTGATTGTTAACCAGATAGGCTGCTATGGGACTGAGAACATGAGTGATTGTTAAGCAGATGGGCTGCCATAGGAATGTGGATACTAATAATGTACTTTGCTATATTAGTGGGTAAGTATTTTGTGGCATTGACAAATTGACAAGATGTCGTTCAAACAGCCTGGCTATGATTTGCTCTTAAACAGCTCTCTGGCTTATACATTATTAATCTGTTATTTACAAAATCAAATTTTCTATTATTTAAATTTTAGCTTGCCTTATTTATTTGCAAAGGATGTATATCAGTTAACTGGTGTGTATTTTGAAAGCAATGTTTTTCTAAATCTTCCGTGTTACGTTAGTACTGATTGTAAAATGTGCCTTTGCTTTCCATAAATTCAGACAGTTTTATGTTAGCCAGTCACCCCACCATCTCCCAAAATAAAGATAACACTATTTCATGCGCTGTTTACTCCAGACCAAGCCAATTTTTGAGGATGAATCTAAACAAATTCGCTGCCTGAATGCGGAGACCTTGAGCTGTTGTCAGTACAATCAACGCACTGTTCTCATTGTCTGCTCAAAGTATTGGCAGGTATGTTATGTTACAGCCACTCCACTCACGTTCTATGTATGCTCTATATAGACCTGCTTGGACCCTCTGTTGCTTCAATACTTTGAACTGCTTTTTCCAATTCTCATACTTTCCCAGTGTTCAGTACAGGCGACCTCAGAAATAACATGATTCCAATACAATAAAATGTACTGTTGAATATTCTGAACATAATTGGATCGGAAGGCATTGCTGCCTAAGGCATCAATCATATGATGTCATAATCAAGTACATGACGTGTAGGATGACATCATAATCAGTTACGTCATGAATGATGTAGCTAGGTTTGTCATGAATGCTTAATTGATGATGGACTAAGCGTAGATGTACGAATTGTACGTCTTTACTGTTTAATAAACATGTTGAATATTTTGAAATTTTGACTGGGCGCTGTTGCTACCGGCTTACCTGACTATATTTTTTTGGAAAATGATAGTCAAGGAGTTCTGCGATCGATCAATCCCGACACGGGTGAAGTGTGTTGATGGAGCTTGGCTAAAGATGGGCGGGGCATAGCTAAAACTGGATTCCTCCATTATGTTTAAAATATTCAACAGAACATTTCTTACATCGTGATCAAAATTGTACTCACTAACATGTTTTAGAAACATGTTCACTTATTTATGTTCTGTACTGTGGCATTACTGTATTACATTCTCTAGGTCATGCGAGATCGTTCAATTTGTCTAGGTCATAAGTGATGGTCATTATATTTCTATACGTCACGTATTAGCCGCTTAACCCTCAAATTTATTCAAGAACATTTCAATTTTCTCATTGAAAATGTCATTTGCAGACCGAGAGAAGAATATTTTTGAAAATCTACGACGAATGATTGGCTCGTTTATTGAGCCAGTCAGTCCAGTGGTAAATTTTCAAAATAGTTTTCTCTCGGTCTGCAAATGGACATTTCTCAAGAGCACTACAGAGGCCAGGTTTGGCCGGTTTCAGCATGAAAAGGTTAATGTTTTGAAGTAATTTTGGTTCCCACTTAGTAAATATTAAATAAATGGGCCTATTCGAAATACAGCAACAAACCCACCCTGTCAAATTAGCTACAAAATTTTCAACAATATTTACAAAATGTTAATTAATTTTTTGCATTTGATGGTCTCAGGTTCAAAACTGGAGATTTTGTATCTAAAATATTAGTTATGTCACAAACTCTTAAAGAATGTATGATCACTATTTAGTTCTCGATGACATGACAGTTTGGAATTCTGCTCTGGAAATTCATTCAAGAGTTTTAAAATTTGAAATTAACACAAACTGATTTTAATTGCATAACCTGGACGTAGTTAGTGTCGATCAATGCTTGTAATGACTTGGTGTTTTCTTCTCCTGGAAGATCTACAGCTATGACTTTCAGGATTGCTCGCGGGATGATGTTGATGATGATCCCAGGGTAAGCGGCGTATCATAGCTTTAGATTAGGGTCTTGCAATCTGCTGTTGCCGGCTTTCACGTGTATAATAGACGCTTGTAATGTCATTATTAACATCCTCTAATTTTCCTTTGCTGGTAGAATGTGTATTTTTTGATATAATTGTTTAATAATTATTGTTATTTATATTAGCATCAGTAAATTGTATTGATAATGAATTAATCGTGTTGAATTTTATATGTGATTGTTATTTAACATGAGACATGTGAGAAAATATTAGTACTAGAACTAGCCGGCAGTATTTGCCATGATCTTTATGTAGTAAATAAGAGATACATAGTCATTGTATACAGAATCAAATGTGTTAGCTGGTGGACTGCTGTAAGCCACCAGACAATAATCTCAATGGCCATTAACTCTGGACCTGCTGGATATTTTGAAAACAATTTGACTGAAAGTTGTTGGTGGCTTAGCCACCAACAACTTTCAGTCAAATTGTTCTCAAAATATTCAGAACATCCAGAATTAAACCGTGTCAGTGAGGATAAGGAAAATAGTTTTTTGCTTGCTCCAAAAAAAGCCAGATAAAACTGAACATTTGCTGAAATGATATTGCAATTTTGATCAGGTATAACTGGATTTTTTGGAAATTAATCAGTTTCTATCTTCTTAGATACATAGGCCCTATTAACTATGCCGTAATGAAGGACAATTGTGCAAATATTGGGTTCTTTTTCGTCTGCATTTAACTGGTCATATTTATATCTTCAATCCACCCAGTATTATTGTCAGGCAAAGGCTGGTTATCGATCCCCACAGCTTGGTGTTGAGGTCCAGCTCATCAGGCCATACCTCCTTCCTCTGGTCATCAAAAAGTGGACGGGTTTGGAACACATGGTCTGTATATTGCCATCATTTCCACACTGACGTGTCACTGTGTTGGCCAGTTCAGTGCGTTTTAGGTGGGCCGGCAGGCTACTATGTCCCATTTCGCACACAGAAAATGATGGTCTGTTGTTTCCTGTCAAGTTAATATGGCGTATCCTGGTTTGGTCTATATTTTCTGTTCAGTGTGGCCCATTCCATCTTGAATCTGTTCTGCAAAAGCATCTTGGCTTCTCTAAAGGGAACGGTTGCTGATCTGTGGTTGGCTCTAATCTTTCTTTGCCAGTTGATCTGTTTTCTCGTTGTCGGGTATTCTTACATGGGCTGGAATTCATTGTAGTACGGTCCTAGTTCTGTCAGTGAGTAAGGTCAGTTCTCTGGCCTGTGATGTGCTCGCTATCTCAGTCACAGTTCAATCTCTGCAGTGTTGACTGTGAGTCAGTGAAAAATACCACATTCCCTATCTCGCTTGCTGAAGTGTTCCAGACTCTGCTGACTTCAAAGAGTGCTTGGACTTTTGCTCTGAAGTTTTAACAGTGTCTTCCTGCTGGTTCTGTAATGAAATCACTTCTACTAGGCTTGCACACTTATTCAATTAATCACGATTATTAAAATAAATATGATTATGGCTGATCACAAAACCAAATAATCGACTAATCGAGGATTTTCAATCTCCAAGATAGTTGTTTTTCAAATGTAGTCAGCTTACATCCTCCTATGATACTAACCCATGTGAATCTGAACATGGCTGCAGATACTGCATTGCATCTATATTACTTATTTTGTGACTTATTTTAATGAAAGAAAAGATCAAACTGTTAAAATCCGCCATTGTTTCTTTTCAAACAAAGTTTTCTAGGCACTCACTCATGTGCAAGAATAATTTGTCTAGCATATCAATGTTTTTTAATCTAAGAATTTTCGCTATTTAACATAAAATATACAATTCAGATTTATTGTAATTATTTTAGATAATAGCATCTATGTTGGACCAAAATGTAGACAATCAAGTTAGATAAATATGTTGCTTTAGAAAACCACTGCGCTACACTATTAGAAAGCACTGCGCCACAGAAAAACCACTGCACCACACTTGGTTGAATTTGCAATTATCTTCGGCTGTTCGGGTCTCGGCAGATTGTATCAATAATGTCTTCAGAAATTGTACTCTATGTTTATATTCCCATGATATTAACTGTGATCTCTGATTTTTGCTCATTGCTCTCTGGCATAGTCTCCTTGTATGTAAATGGACATTCCTTTATCAAAACCTGGGTAGTGATCAAGCTTCTCTTGATCAATCTTATCATTTACAAGGTAGACTAATGGAGGAATCCAGTTTTAGCTATGCCCCGCCCATCTGTAGCTAAGCTCCACCCACACTTCACCCATGTTGGGATCGATCTATCCCTGAACTCCCTCAAGTTCAATTTCCAGAAAACTATACGGGTAAGCTACAGCGCCCAGTCAAATTAGTTTCAAAATATTCAACAGAATGTCTATTAAATAGTAAAGACATACAATTCGTACAATAACGCTTAAATTTAGAAAAAACGCACCTTTAAAAAATCGAAAATTGGTATAAAAAATAACCATCACTCAGCGCTTTGTTTAATACATGAATAAAATTATCATGTGGAAGAGAAATGATTAAATAGGACCGCCTAAATATCGTGTATCTTCAATAAAGATTGTTTATTACATCAAAATCAATCTAATTTTGGCATAAAATGTCTCCTTGAAAACATACAAATCGCGTGATAGAAACAGATTGTAATGGCTCTTTTGCGTTTGGAGGCGCTGTGTGATCTTATGCGCTAACAGGAGTTGGTTATCTGGCTCTTTTGTGATTGGAGGCGCTGTGTAATCTTAAGCGTTAACGGGAGTTGGTTCTAAGACGGGTATGGGAATATTCAGATGGTCACTAGTTGTAATGACTCTTTTGCGTTTGGAGGCGCTGTGTGATCTTATGCGCTAACGGGAGTTGGTTATCTGGCTCTTTTGTGATTGGAGGCGCTGTGTAATCTTATGCGCTAACGAGAGTTGGTTATCAAACGGGTACGGGAACATTCAGTTCCTATTGTGCAATGATGATATATAGCAATTTCCGAGTCCAGAATATTTAGATCCGAGTACTCGCTCTAATTAGAATAAAGATCTTTTGCGATTGGAGGCGAATCACGTGATTTATACACGTATCTTTTCTCGACACCATTTTATGTCAAATTCTGGATTAATTTTGATGTAATAAGTGATATGTATTAAAGAATAAGCAATATTTAGGCACCCCAATTTAATAATTTCACTTCCGCTTGGTGTTCTTTTAGTATACATTAAACATAGTCGTCAGGCGGCGCGAATTGTCTAGGGTAACATTTAGTTCAATTTCCGTGGTATAATCTGTGAATTTTAAGAAAAATTTCGACCCAAAAATGTGTGGAAGGAATGTTCTCGATTTTAGGATGCACCCCCCTTTCTAGTAGATGTATTTTGACAAAAAAACTGCGTCCTTTAGTCACATTTTTACGGTAGTTGATTATGATGTTATATGATTGATGGATAAATTGGAATCCTCGATTATCTTTGCCCTTTTTAATTTAGTTATTTGCGTCAAATTGCCCGATCTTCATATAAAGCTATTGGTGTAACATAAGGAGCTTCTGTTTGTGTATTGCCTGTTTGATCTGTTAAAGCCATGTATTGCCTGTTTGATCTGTTAAAGCCATGTATTGCCTGTTTGATCTGTTAAAGCCATGTATTGTCTGTTTGGCCCGGCTCTTCTGCTTTTAAAACCTCAGTGTTATTAATGCTGACCTTGTAATGTCTGTGCTCCTGTGGTTTTCTGGTTTTCGTAATCTACCCGCTTCAGTAAATAACGACGATGTGGGATATAATGAGACACTATGTAATATGGTTGTGTGCACTTCAGTAAACATGGTAGCGAATTATCTTTTCCTAGTCACACTGGCAAGCTAGACGCTGCTTTGGTCCAGGTCTCAGATATTTCACATCTGAAGATTGCAGTTAGTATATGTCCGTTCTCTCTAACTATGCTAAACCACTTTGGTCTTCTAAACCATGAAATCCAAATATTTACATTGCATGTCATTTACATATTATATACATTGACCTTGTTAAAGGGATGCTAATATCGTCTAAATCCTGTATTGCACTGATAGATTATGGTTTATAGATTCCATATCATTTATATCCTGTCACTTTCTGTAGTCTGTATCACAATTATCTGCTTTGTGATATTGCGTAAATGTTGAACAGGGATCGCCACCATTTTGTATCCTCGAGCAATAGTGTATGATGTCATGTAAGTGCCATTGCATTATACTCTATATTATGTAATACTCATCCTGTTGAATAACTGAAACTAATTTGAATGGAAGTTGTTATGGCAGCAACAATTTCCAGTCAAATTAGTTCCAAAATATTCAACAGCTTACCTTATGATTGTTTTTATACCGCATTTCCAAGCTATAGCTGGCACCTCTATAACTGAGCGTTTATACTGAGGCAGACGTTATTTTTTTTTTGCTTGGTTGAAAAGTAAATCATGACAGCCATCATACGCTGTAGAAATGTATCAACATTTAGCTACTAAAGCCTGGGTATCTTTCGTTGTCAGCACGATGAAAAGCTAAAATGTCAGGGATCAATTATGGATGTCAAATTCTATCACATGAATGGCTAGTATAAATTACGGCGAGATTTCCTTAAGTATTTTGGAAAAACCTTGATTGGATGAATTCAAATTATTTTAAACACGTTCAGCAACCATTTTCATATATGTTAGAAAAGAGGTATTACCGTAGTTTAACAGGTTTAATAGATTTATGATATTAACTGTCTGCCAGCTGAATTTCTGCAGATTACATTTTCCATGCAATTTAACTCTGTATAGGTTGAACATTTTGAAAACAAGTTGACTGAAAGTTGTTGGTGGCTAAGCCACAAACAACTTTCAGTCAAATTGTTTTCAAAATATTCAACAAGTCCAGAGGTATTGCCCATTGAAATTATTTTCTGGTGGCTTGCATCAGTCAGACAGTTAAAGAAAGATGAGACATAGTCATAAATATGACAGTGTGACATGCTATGATTGCAACATTGGGCATTCTTGTTTAAAATGTCAAAAAACATATGTTACATGTTATTATGAGATACAACTAAGCATTATGCTTGTGCGATTATTGCTATGAGTGATCACGATCGACTGTTTAAGAATAATCATGATTACTCAATTAATCAGCTTGGGTACAAATTACCCAGACATAACACCAAAAAGCATATCAATGACGAAAGTTGTAATGGGGTTTCGAAAAGTCCATTTGCAGGCCAAGAGAAGACTATTTTTAAAAATGTATCATTGGAGTTGAATAAATTCACGATAGAAAAAAATATTCACAATTTTTGATTTAATCATGTAATCGCACAAGTCTACTAAGCATGAAATTAGTTACTGATTTATGTGAATAATCATGTGCTAGAGTTATCTTAGATACTATATGTGCTGTTTTGTTTCTTGTTAATTTCATGGGAAGGCGAGTTAGAGAATGATAATGACATTACAAGTAAAACTGTGCATTGTGAAGTCGTGGAATGTGCAGCACTGCCAGCAAGAGTACCTAGTAATTAGCTTACATTACAGAGATAGACGTAGATCATGTACACTTGTCTTCTGTTGCTCCATTTCTGTTAACAATTTCCTGGTCACATGTGACATTGATGTCCATTCAGGGATATATAATTTGCAAACATTTGGTTTAAAATGGGCAAAGATCTGATTTATTTTTGACAAGTTTCGAGTGATATGTTTGGCTATTTACGCTAGATCTGTTTCATAAGCCAGTCGTATTAATGGATGGTTATGACAAATCAACCCTTGGACTTGTCCCTTTGTTCTAGTGATTATTCTCTCCATATGTATCAAGTGAGTGTTTAATTCCCCCTAAGATAAACCCAGATAAAATTTCTAAACATATCATGTATACTACACAAGGGACAGAATCCAATTTATACACCATCATGACCCTAGATTAACTCCCTTAAAACATCTCTAACCAGTACACCACCCACATACCATTCACACCAAAAACTCACAAAGGCATGTGCAAGAATAAGTTCCTATCGTCATTATTTCTGAAACTCATACTGTCAATTCTGACCCACGCATAGTGCGGTGGATCATAGTGGGGTCGATGCGGAGGGAGAGTTGATACATATGGTGAGTATAAATATTAGAACAAACATGACAAAGGGCTAACCACAAGGGGCACCCTGTTGTTGCTAATCAGGGTTCCTACTGGTCATGGAAATCCTTGAAAGTCATGGAATTTGAAAATTTAAATTCCAGGCCTGGAAAGTCATGGAAAATCAGTGTTTTTTATCATAGGTCATGGAAAGGTCATGGAAAATGGTAATCATGTCAAATACAAAGAAATCTGTTTGCATAAATCACCTCTGTGCAATAAAGGTTACGGCAACAGCTTATCAAAACAAGGCTGTGACTTGGTTGTTACAAGAGGCAATATTTAGACATTTCCAGAATAACTCGGATCTTATTTTTAGAGCTACGTCGTAAGTACAAATCTCGTAGATATTAATTCTTAGAGGTCATAGAATTTGTTCAGTTTGGTCATGAAAAGTCATGGAATTTCAAACACAGAATGGTGTACGAACCCTGGGTAATAGATTTCCCGCACCATATGTATCAACTGAGTGCTTAACAATTGAATTGGAAGATTTTCTCTGGTGGGATCCAGGATTGACATATAATGATTGGAGGTTAGCAAACATATGGAAAAATCTTTTCCAACAAAATCCGTCACCAAATATAAAGTGCACTAAAAACAACATAAGGTGCATCAACCAGGGCTAAAAATAACAGAATCACACTACTCACCAGGACATACCACATACACCTGGGATGAAAATTACCCTGGACCAGAGTGAGCAAACAGGTATGGCTGATCCAGAGTAGCAGAATCTGTAATAGATCTAAAAAAGGCAGCCTTGATCTTTCAAGTAATAATTCATGAAGGTATTTTCAGATTTTCACCAGGCAACTGTCATATCATTAATAGAAGCTTCATTTAGGAGAGTACTTGACGAAGGCGTGCCACTGATGTCATGAGCATTAGCTCTGAATATCTCCTGGTGTAGCAACTTCATGACAGACCCTCGTAGTCTTGCTGATCCACAGGGAAATAGTCTGAAGTGAGGCTGGACGGTTAACTTTTCTGCAAATGTAACCCACACGTGCTTATTGTCAATATGTTTGACAGCTGTATGTTTCTTATAAATCAAGATGTCTCTGACAGGACACCAAACCTCATCCTGAGGAGACAGGTTCTTTAGACTCTTCAACACAATAGGCTCTGCTGGGTGACAAATAGAAGAAGTCTTAGACATAAACTCTCTTCTTGGATACAGAATCAGACCATCGACTACTTCTTGAAATCTGTCTGACTCGGCTGAAATGGCATGAATTCGCTGATGCAGCTGCAACCAAAAACAGTGCTTTACATGTTAGAAGTTTAAGAAAAATCGATACCGGACGTTCAAAATGATGACCAGCCAGAACTTGCATAACCAATCCTAAATCCCATGATGGGAGAGGCTTCTTAATAACTGGTCTTGAATTCGCCATACCCGTGATCAGATTTTGCATGAACTTTTTATCACGAGCATTAGCAACAACACTTGAGAAGCTATAGAAAACCTGTAACCTCTAATTGACAACCGCTGATCCTCAGAGATAATACAAAAAATCTGCTACTTGAAATATAGTGGCACGATATTCTTCTGTAGACACCATTCTTGAAATTTGTGAAATCTACAGCCTTTAGTAGATTGTATTCTGGATTGATCCAAAAATGCTTGAGCTTTCGCAGAAAATCTGCTCTCAAAGTCTGAATGCCTGAAGTCTGAAGTCTTCCAAACAGTCACCCTGAAGAGACCTGGGTTCAGATGAACAATCATGCCCTTTTTCTGAAACGGCAAATCCTCTTGAACTGGCAGAAGACGAGGAAAAGCCCACCAGCAACTCCAGCAGATCTGTTAACCAACCTTTGGTCGACCACAAGTCAACAACGGCGCTGTCAGAAGAATTAACAAGGGAACTGGCACTGTTGGAGGGAAGGCGTATGCATACAGGTTCTCCAAGGACTAGGACATTGCATCTACTGCTACAGCTGTCTCATGTGCAAAAGGACACATGTACGTGGAGATGTTTGGATTGAGGCATCGCAAAGATGTCTGAACCCTTCTTGCACTATATCAGTAACTTCCAAACTTCCTTTCTCTCCAGCTCTGACCACAGGCCGCAAATCTCTTGTGCATAAGGCTCCCTACCTCTTTCGATGCATCTGTGAGCAAAACCACCTGTGGAAACCACCTTCTTTAGTGGAACTCCTAACAGAAGACACTACCTCTCCTTCCAGAAATGACAGAATGGAATCAGATGGGATGAAATCGGAATCTGCATAAACAGGCTGTCGCAGGATTGATTCCACAGGCTCATCAGATACAACTGAAACGGCCTCCTCATTACAGCTGCTCAGGGCACCACGCTCTCCAGGCAAACCATCTAGGCAAACCATCAGGCCTAACAATCTCAGAAACAGCACCATCAGGATGAAACTCCCTACTGTCAAACGCGCCATCACCTCTGCCTGGTCCTCCAACAATGAACTGGAGGATACATTTGGCCTATCTCTAATTTGAACTGAATCCATAGATGACTGAAAACCTGGTCTTGGAGACATTATTAGCTCACCTGCCCAGAATGGCCAAGTGAGTTTATGCCATGGTGACAGCCCGTCGTCCATCTGTCCGTCAACTTTTGCTTTAAAACGCTACTCCTCATTAACCACTTAGTGGATTTCAAGCTTATTTGGAAGGAAGTACCCTAAGGAGGTAGGCTTCAGAACCTGTATGCAGAATTTTAATTGGTCAATTTTTCTGGCAGCTATTTTGGATTTTCAGAAAATTTTGGGAAATAAGATAAAGCCTATTCCTCATTAACTACCTGGCCAATTTCAAGCAGACTTGGCTGGAAGGACGCTAGACTGGTATGCTTCAGAACACATATACAGAATTTTGATTGGTCAACTTTCTTGGCAGCCATCTTGAATTTTCCGAAAGAATGGTTGAAAATCGTTTAAAAAGCTACCCTTCATTAATTGCTTGGGCAATTTGAACCAGACTACTAGGCTAATAGGTTTCAAAACGTGTGTACATAATTTTAATTGGTCAATTTTTTCGCCGCCTATCTTGGATTTTCTGAAAATTTCTGGAAATCAGTTAAAAGTCTACTCATTAACCACCTGGCCGATTTCAGTGGGCAGGACCCTTGAGTAGTATGCTTCAGAACTTATATACAGAATTTTGATTGGACAATTTTTTCGGTGACCCGGCCATCTTGAATTTTCCGAAAATGGGCGGGAAATTGTTTAAAACGCTATTCCTCATTAACTTCTTGGGAAATTTCAGGCAGACTTCGCTGGAAAGATACGAGGGTGGGAGGTTTCAGAACTGGTATGCAGAATTTTGATTGGTCAATTTTTCCGCCAGCCATCTTGAATTTTCTGAAAATCAGTTAAACACCTACTCATTAACTACCTGGCCGATTTCAATCAAACTCAGTGGATACGACCCTATAGTAGTATGCTCCAGAAGATGTATACAGAATTTAATTGTCAATTTTTTCAGTCCCCATCTTGAATTTTCACAAAATTGGCAGGAAATTGTTTAAAACGCTATTCCTCATTAACTTCTTGGGAAATTTCAGGCAGACTTCGCTGGAAAGATACGAGGGTGGGAGGTTTCAGAACTTATATACAGAAATTTGATTGAACAATTTTTTTCGGCACCCATCTTAAATTTTCTGGAAAATCGGTGGGAAATTGTTTAAATTGCTACTCATTAACGTCTTGGGCAATTTCAGCCCGACATGGCTGGAAAGATACTAGGGTGGAAGGTTTCAGAACCTGTGTACAGAATTTTAATTGAAAATCATTTAAAAGCCGTATCATTAACCACTGTGCCGATTCCAATCAAACTCAGTGGAAAGTACCCTAGAGTAGTATGCTTCAAAACTTGTATACAGAATTTTTATCGGACAATTTCTTCGGTGGCCATCTTGAGTTTTCCAAAAATTGGTGGGAAATTGTTTAAAGCGCTACTCCTCATTAACTTCTTGCGGAATTTCGACCAGACTTGGCTTGAAAGATACTAGGCTGGGAGGTTTCAGAACTGTTATACGGACCCTATGTCAGGTCCTGGTCTCTTTGGGGGTGAGGTATGTAGACACCTCCAGGAGACAGTCACTCTAGTCAATAATCAGAGGGTGCTACGCGAACAATTTGAGGTGCTTCGTAGGGAGCACATTCACGCAGCACCCTGTGCGTACCGTCCACAGCAGGCGCGAGGTGGCGATGATCAAGTCAGAGGCCAGCCACTGGTGCAGCATAGGCCACGGCCACGCCAGTACCAGTCTGCAGTGGGGAGGGGTGCAGGCTCCTCAAGCGCAGCCAGCCAGACAGCCACCCATGCACCTCGAGGTGCGCGGGCCATGGCACGGGCGGCGCAAGCCGGGTACCAGCCCAACTGGGTGATAGGCCCGCCATTACACCTGTCTCTGCTTCCGATCTGAACTCAAATTCCAAGAGCTCCAGATCAACGGTTGTGTATAGAGGATGAGATAAATTCCCTCATGCAAAAAGGAGCAATTCAACCGGCGCAAAATTTCCCAGGCTTCTATTCAACCGTGTTTCTAGTAACAAAGAGCACTGGAGGGTGGAGACCAATTCTCAACCTCAAGCCATTGAACAAGTTCATAGACACACTGCGTTTCAAAATGGAAACAGTCAAAACGGTGTTGGTGGGGTTGGAGATGGGAATGTGGACGGCGTCCATAAATCTAAAGGATGCTTATTTCCACATTCCAATTGCGAAGAGTTTTCGTCAGTACCTGAGATTCGCATTCCAGGGTCAATAGTGGGAATTCCAAGTTTTACCATTTGGAATTTCCACGGCTCCTCGGGTCTTCACCAGGGTGGTTCTTGCAATAACAGCATACCTCCACAGGAGATGCATAGCAATCCACACTTACATAGATGATTGGCTGTTAAAAGCACACAATCGGGAAAGTCTTGCAGCAAATCTGGAGATAGTTTTGAAAACTCACAGACTTAGGCTAGATAAAAAACTTTCAGAAATCAGAGCTGACTCCATCCCAGAAGTTTGTTTACCTGGGAATGTTCTTTGATCTAGAGATAGGGTATGTTTATCCTACTCAGGAGAGAGTAGAAATACTTATCTCAGTAATACAGTCAGTGTGCAACAGTCATCATGTACTGGCACGGGTTTACCTGAGAATGCTGGGGTTGATGGTTTCTCTGGAACCAGTCATTCCACAGGCGGCCTTGCGCAGGCGGCCTATCCAGTTATTTCTCATGACACAGTGGACCCAGAGGACAGGTTTACTGGACTTGGCGGTGTCAGTGTAGGAACCTCTTATTCACCACCTTCTATGGTGGAGGAAGAGAGAGAATAGAGGGAGGGGGCCTTGCCTGGAAGGAGCCACAGTATCAGGGCTTTGGAATCTGGATCAGTCACAGGAACATATAAATCTACTGGAATTACGAGCAGTAGTTCTGAGCCTGAAACATTTCTTAAAGAAAGTTCAGGGCAAGATTGTTCTAGTTCGATCAGACAACTCAACAGTAGTGACTTACATAAACCGCCAGGGCGGAACGAAGTCGCCCAGTCTCTGTATGATGACTTGGAAACTGCTTTGCTGGTGCCTGGATCACAGGATCACCTTGAAAGCAGTTCACATTCCGGGAAGGCTAAATCTGTTAGCAGACTCATTGAGCCGAAGGATGAGTGTTTTGACTACGGAATGGCATCTAAATCAATGTGTGGTGGATCGTCTGTTCAACCACTGGGGGAAACCCAACATAGATTTGTTCGCAAAGAACAAGAATGCGAAGATGACGACGTACGTCTGTCCGATTCCAGATCCAAGCGCTTACGCAACAGATGCGTTAGCTATCAGCTGGAAGAGAATGTATGCATACACATTCCCACCAGCAATCCTGATTCCAAAAGACCTTCAGAAAATCAGGCAGGAGGAGTGCAAGGTGCTTCTGATCACCCCAAATTGGCCAAGCCGATCATGGTATACGGATCTGCTGGACCTTCTGGTCTGCAATCCGGTTCCTCTGCCGCTGATGGACAATATTATTTTCCAGGGCAAGTCCCTTCACAACAACCCGTTAATGTTCCAATTGACTGTGTGGTTATTGTCAAGGAATCAAAAGTTAAGGATGGCTTTTCTGAGCAAGCAGCCATGTTTATGGCAAAAGCCAGAAGGGGTTCAACCTCCAGAGCATATAACTATAAAATCAATCGATTTGCAGAATGGTGCTCAAACAGAGATGTTAATCCAATGGATGCATCTATTCAGGTAGTAGCCGATTTTCTGTCACCTGTATGATGCCTATGGCCTCAAGCCTAACTCTATTGCTGGCTACAAGTCAGGTGTGATGTCAGTTATCCCTTGCTTGGATGATAGGGGAAGTGACGAAGTCTGTTCATTGAACACTGATAAAAGGCATGGCTAATCTAAGACCGAGAAATCCTCCAGCGATTCCGTCTTGGAGTTTATCTCTAGTCCTTCAAGTGCTAGCAGACAAACCCTTTGAACCAGTAAGTGCCATTTTTATGAAAATATTGACACTTAAGACTGCATTTCTAATTGCTGCGGCCTCTGCAAGATGGAGAAGCGAGATTCATGCTTTATCTGCTGAGGCAGACCGTTATGTGGTTACAGGGGAAGGCCTTAGGTACCAGCTTTGACTAGGTTTGATCCTAATTCAAAAGCATGGTGTCCAGTCCGCGCATTAAACAGGTACAAACAATGCACACAGGAATGGCGGATGGACCCATCCTCGTTATGATTGTCTTATATTGAACCCTATGTCACGGCGTCAAAAGACACTATATCTAGGTGGATTGTGGAATGTATTCAATTTTACCACAAATCCACCACTGGTAAACAAGTTGACTTAGCCAAGGCTCACAGTGTCCGTGGCATAGTGGCATCCACCGCCCTGTTTAACGGGGTGCTGGTTGATGACATTATGTCGGTAGCTCAGTGGCACTGTGAGTCACGTTTTACCGACCATTACCTCCGTGACACCACTAATCCTCTTGCCGTATCGATATTCAAAAGATGATCAGGTGTATATATTGTAGATAAGTTGCACGTGCTGTCTTCAGACAGCACATTTTAATTGTGGAAACAACCGCATAGTCGTGTATCATATTTCCTTCACTGATGTGTACTGGATGGATACACCTTTCATGCATAAGGTCAGTGCTGCCTTTTGTTGTTACATAATTTATTGTCACGATGTATAACCTTTATTTATTAATACGGTAATGGTACCTGTGTATTATGTGTTTCATTTATTGAGAGTATACGAAATGAAGCCTTTCGTCTCTTGTCCTGTAGTACTTAGCACCAGTACTTAGAGAGCGTATGGGACATGGAGGTCATAGCTTCTCCTTTCCCAAAAGGAGGGGGGTAGCGCATTTGACATACGGTCATTACTCTCACCATCGGTTGTGTTATCCGATGTTCAAATCATTTTTTCACACAATTTCAGATGTTAGTGCTTCATGCGCAAAACGCGCAAGGGATGAGCTGGTCTTTTGACCTCGCCTCCCTCCTACCAAATTCTCTTGCGAATTCTGGCAATATCATAGAGTGTTAGGGAGGTATGTATATCTCTTGAAGTGAAATAAACGAAATCACGGATTTCTTTTTTCACGAGAGAGTTGTTATACCTACCTCCCTAACATGGACCCAGCCTCTCCACCCCACAGAGGCGTGGTCTTCAGGCTTTTAAGTTGCATGTGTCGGCCAAGAGTCAAGCTGAGGCAGTGACAGTCTGCGCATGCGCGAGGTTGGGGCCGGCATCCGACTGACTGTCGCCTGTCTACATGCCCATTAAGGGCACCTATCTTTTTTAATCTGGGGTTATTGAGTCAAGGTCGATATTTAGGAAATATCATAGAGTGTTAGGGAGGTAAGTATAACGACTCTCTCATGAAAAAAAAAATCAGTGATTTCGTTTAGTTTACAATGAGCTGGCAACATAAGACATTATGTAGATTTAAACACATTTCATGTGGTCTTAAACATGCTTCATGTGGTCTTAGATATGTTCATGTGGTCTTGGATACATTCATGTGATCTTAAACATTTTATATTGTTTTAGATACATTTCATGTGTTCTTAAACATTTCATATTGTTTTAGATACATTCATGTAGTGTTAAGCATTTCTTATTGTTATAGAAACATTTCACGTGGTCTTAAACATTTCCTATTGTCATAGATACATTTCATGTGGTATTAAGCATTTCCTATTGTCATAGATACATTTCATGTGGTCTTAAACATTTCATATTGTCGTAGATGTATTTCATGTGATCTTAAACATGTCATATTTTTCATTGATACAATTCATTTGGTCTTAAACATTTCATATTGTCTTAGATTCATTTCATACTGTCTTTGATATTTTCCTGTGGTGGTCACCATATTTCATATGGTATTACACATGTGTGCACGTCACTATGTAATGTTTTACGCAGTGCATGCTATCTTGTGTGCTTAGACATGTTGCAGTCTTAGCTTAATGTCTATAGATAGCTATATTTATATTTTAGACCTCAGTTCTCATGGATAGTGTTATCTCTGATTGGTTAACCGTTTAATGGCCAAGATCTTCGAATTTGGTTAATAAAATTTCAGTTTTTTTCATGATAAATGTCCATTTGCAGGCCAATAGAAGACTGTTTTTGAAAGCGTTTGCACTGGAATGACTGGCTCGCTAACCGAGCCAGTCATTCATGTGGTAAATTTTCAAAGATAGTCATCTCTTGGCTTGCAAATGGACATTTCCCAAGACCACTATAGAGGCCGGTTTTGGCCGGCTTGCCCATTAAAGGGTTAATGGCCAAGATGGTCAAAACCGTGTAATGCAGTAGTGTTGAGGAATGTCCATTTACAGACCAAGAGATGACTATTTTTGAAAATTTACAACTGGAATGAATGGCTCGATAACACGCAATCATTCGAGTTGCAAATTTAGAAAGAGTTATCTCTTGGTTTTAAAAATGGACATCCACGAAGCAAATATGTCAATTATTTCTAGCAATCATGAGCCTTAAAGCATTAATGACTGTATTCCGTGTCTGTTTGCTTAGGTACAGGCATGTCACATGGGCTGTTTGTTTTAACTATTTTCTAGCTGTAATCTGTACCATAACAGATGCATCATGTCTCCTAATTTTTTGTTTCTAATAATATTGGTCCACATGCTGAACCATGACATCTTTATTTTGGTGGTCACAGGGACCCCCACACCCTGAAATCGGGGGGTCACGATCTGAAATCTGGGCTACACAAATTGAAATCTGGGGTTCCCTTGCAGTTTTTCTCATCCATGCACAAATTAGAGGGTACCATGGACTCACAGCTATGAATTATGCGGGTCCCATGCTAGATTTTGTGGGTATTTTTGCAGAAAACTATAAAACTAATATTTAACTAGATTGCTCGGTCGATGACGCGTCATCGCAAATCCCCATGACCATGTTCTACGATTTGACTTAAAAATCTAAGTGT